>CAODLS010424953.1:0-15202 GCA_948243855.1 Flueggea neowawraea | reverse complement strand
CTTCACCGCCTTCTCTGCCACTTTCAACTCAATCATCCTCTCAACCAGCCACAGCAAATGCCTTCCATTGGTCATTGCCGTATGCAAATTCAATCTCTGAATTGCCTCCGTCTCATTATGATCCCCTCTGAAATCCGGACTAGAATACTCCTCCAACGAATCTTTCACCACCTTCAAACTCCCCTCAAACGCCTTCTCCAACACCCTCCTCGCCGTCTCCCTCGACGAGAACTCCCGCAATAACTTTGCCACGAATGCCTTCACAAACGCCATGTTCGACGGATTGTAAAAAGCAGAACTGATCAGTTCCTGGAGCATTTTCTCACACGAATCGTTCTCCAATGGCGAAACCCTAACTAGAAGCTCCTTCGACTCCTCCTCACTCAAAAACGGTACCAAACTTATCACGCGGCGTTCCTCCTCCTCGCTCCACGGCACAGCTTCCAAGAACGTGACGCAGTGCTTAACGCAATCCTCGAACAACAGCTCCAGCGCCACCGGCAATATATCCAGTGCTGCCTCAACGGATGTTATGACGACGTCGAAATCTTGATTGTAGAGGAGCTCTAACACCGTCAAATGGACCTGAAATGCCACGTCGGATGGATGCACTGCCAGATTCAGATAGATTAAAGTGTCGTTTGAAGGCTTGGATTCAGTACATTCGTTGTTTTGCTGGTTTTGCCAGCGATCGGATAAGAGAGCGGAGAAGTACTTGGCGCGGCGGAGGACTTGGGAGTGTAGGTACAGGTGGAGGTCCTTGGAGGAGCCATCTTCATCGTCGAAGGTGTGGGCGGGGTCGGGAAAAAGGCGGAGGACGACGTCGGCGGTGGAGCGGTCGTTGAAGGAGAGAGGAGAGGAGGAAGAAGATGAGGGGGCGAAGGAGAGGGAAGGATGAGAGGAGGTGCGGCGGAGTTTGTTGGAGGAGGTGTGGGAGAGGGAGGAATCCTCGATAATGGCGGCGGTGGAAGACACGCGCGAAATGGAAGAGGAGTGCCGGTTGTGGGTGGCGCGTGAGCGTTTCTTGGAGTTGGGTGGGATCATTTTTGCGATAGGGTGGGACGAGAGAGAAAGTGCTCTGGATTTGGTACGATCTTATCTTTGAGAGGTGATTGTTTTCGATAGTCTTTATATTTAGTATAAAATTATCGTTCGGTCCCTCAACTCAAATATATTTTAAAGAACACCTTGATATATTTTATTTTATTTTATTTCGATAATCAATTAATTCATCAACTCAATTATCTAAATCTTATTGATTGTATTGACTAAATTTTGATAGTTTTACAGAATATATTTGTTACAAATATGTTTTTTATATTTTTTTACACGAATGCTTATTAAAGAGAAGAATATATTTCTAAATAGTAGATAATATGGTTTTGAATAGTAAAAAATAAAGATAATAACACGAATTTTTTAAGAAAATATGCTATATGATGGAATAAAAGCTTTCCTAATAAAACCTTTTACTTACTATTATAATTGTTAAATATATAAAATTTCAATTTTCTTATTTTATTAATCCATGATTCGTTTTGAAATTAGTTTTTATTTGTTTTTTCGCATTTCATTCTCGCAAAAAAATTAACGTTATACGCATACTTTTTTAAAATGCATGATTTTTATTTGATTAAAATGATAGGTTAAATAATTGATAAAAATGACACATATTTCAAAATTATAAACAAAAAATAAATCAATATGCTATAGAATTACTTTATACTATAGCTAGACTTGGGATAAGGTTGTAGATCATGATGAGAATAAATAAGAAAAAATTAATTTGTGAGTCTATTTTTATAATTTTATCTTTTATTGTATAGTCTAGTGTATTAAAATTTTTAAAATATTAAAATTGAGATTTAAATTTTTAAAATGTCTAAATATATAAAAGAGAGATTATTCTAATCTTTATTTTCTCTCTCCTTTTTTTCTCTCTCTCCTCCCTCACATCCTTTCCTTATGCCTTTCTCTCTGGCTTCTCTCTCCGCCTCCCAGTCCCTCTTAACTTCTTTATCCTCCCCTTCTCTCCTTTTGTCTTCCCTCTTCTCCGCCTTCATCCCCCTTTCTTTTTCTCAGACTTTCGGCAACAGGAATGAGAGTTAGAGGGAGTGCAACGTGAACGAGAGAAGAGAGAGACTGAGAGTGCAGAGAGGTAGAGAGAGATTTGATGCAGTACAAATGAGAATGAATCAAAACGCTGAGTTTTGATTAAGTGATTCTAGAAGAAGTGGACATGATGGGTAGCCAACAATTTGTTACTGTCCTTTTGTTACTGTCTTTTGTATTTTTCTGTTTTGGATTTCTGTGAGGCACGAGAATTGCCTGAATGTAAGGTGTGGGGGGGACTTCTTGATTATGATCTGAATGAATACAATTCTCCTCTCTATTGAGTCTCTCTATTCCTCCTCCTCTGCTCTTATCCTTTATCTTTTCTCTGCTCTTATCTCCTCTGATTCTCACTCTCTCTTATACTCTTCTTCTAAATATTCCCTTCCTGCTTATCTTGTCACTATGATCTGCATCAATTTGTATCAGAGCCATCAATCCTCGGACGATGGCGGATGGTACTAGGCTTCAAGAGCTGCGCCGAGATCTTTCCACGATGGTGGAAGAAGCTGAGAAACGTCAAGACTACAAACTCAAGAAATCTTTTGATGAACTTAAATCATTGATTCAAGGAATCAATGTTCAGCAAAGGGAAGTGATGGTTACCAGGAATGGTGAAAGGACCTCTCAAACCATTCAGGATAATACCCCTGAAAGACGCAACACACCATCGGTTTATAATTCCTCTCACAAACTCGATTTCCAAAGTTCGATGGAGATGATTTTAGGGGCTGGGTAATGAAAGCCTACTGTTATTTTGAGGTGGAGGAGATACCCAACCACATGAAGGTGAAGATTGCAGCTTCCCAACTTAGTGGAAGGGTCTTGCAATGGCATTAAGGGTATGTCAAAACTCATGGCTTGATGGCTTATCAAGATTGGGAACTTTATGTGCAGAATATGGGTCCTAGATTCGGAGCTCCAATACATGATGATCCCTTGGCAGATCTCAGGAACTTACGTCAAATCGGGACGCTCCAAGATTACTTTGACGAGTTTGATGTGATTTATCCTAGAGCTGACATTCAAGAGGTACAAGCTATAAGTTTTTTTTCATTTCAGGACTTCAACCTGCCCTCCAAATGCCTGTGAGAATGTTTAAACCAAACTCACTGGTTGAAGCGTACTCTTTGGCTAGATTACAAGAGTTTACAGTTGAAGCTATTAGAGGGTCACAACAATCTATTCCTATGTCAGTCTTCACCAAATCAACCAAACCCATTACCAGTCAAACTGAATCCCTCCCCAAAAAATAAACAAAGGCACACACTACTCCTTCCTCAGCAGGTATTTTACCAACGCCGAATACTCTAAAATTTACTGAGTGGAACCGACCTTATATACCTCCCCAAAAACCTATTAGGTCCATGACCAACAAAACTATGAATGACAGGAGGACAAAAGGATTGTGTTTTTTGTGTGATGAGAAGTATACACCTGGTCAAAAATGCAAGAAGAGACAGGTGTTCATGCTACAGCTTCAGATTGATACAAATGGGGAAGAAGGAGAGGAAGAAGTATTTCAGGATGCAGAGGAAAATCTCCACATGTCCCTAAATGCTTTGTGTGGACGGACTGGGGAAGAAACTATTAAAGTAGAAGGGTTTTACGGGAAACATTGCTTGCACATCCTAATTGATTCAAGGAGCACTCACAATTTCATGAGTTGTGAATCTGCCAAGAAGATGAATTGTGGGATTCAGAGGTTGCAATCAGTGCCGATTACAGTGGCAAATGGGAACTTGTTGAAGTGTAATGCAATGGTGACAGATTTCACGTGGAGGATGCAAGGGAAGGGATTCTCCACTAAAGTGTTTCTACTTCCTTTGGATGCTATGATTTAATCTTAGGAGTTCATTGGTTATCATCGTTGGGAGACATCCTATGGAATTTCAAAGATCTTAAGATGACATTTGAGATAGATGGTCAACTCTTCACCTTAAAAGGCAAACAAAATGTTCCTGTTCAGATTATTTCCACTCACAACCTGGAGAAATTGATGTTACATCCTTCAGAGGTATCTTCACAACACCTCTTGGCCTTACCTGAATTTTTTTCCATCACAGTTGCTGAAGCAGAATCGAAAGATGATTGGCCTCAACTCCAACACCTATTAGACAAGTACTCTACAGTGTTTGAAAACACTATCTCGTTGCCGCCTCATCGTGATTATGATCACAAAATAGAGCTCAAGGAAGGAACCAGTCCCATCAATATTCATCCTTACCCTTATGCAGGGCTCCAAAAAGATGAAATTGAAAAGATGACAAAAGAAATTCTAGAAACAGGGGTGATTAGGCCAAGCCAAAGTCCTTTTGCCAGTCCAGTGGTGTTAGTCAAGAAGAATGATGGCTCTTGGAGGATGTGTATTGACTATAGAGCCTTAAATCATGCTACTATCAAAAACAAATTTCCAATACCGGTGATCGAAGAATTGTTGGAAGAGCTTGGAGGCTCTACAATTTTTTTCAAAAATTGACTTGCGTTCTGGATACTGGCAAATCAGAATGGAGCAGAGAGATGTGTACAAGACTGCTTTTCGAACTCATGATGGTCATTACAAATTCCTCGTTATGCCCTTTGGGTTAACAAATGCCCCTTCAACCTTCCAGCAACTGATGAATTCTGTTTTCAAAAAATATTTGCGAAAATTTGTATTGGTGTTTTTTGATGATATCCTTGTGTATAGCAGGGACAATGAGCAACATCTGCAACATTTGGAGGTTGTTTTAAGAGTTTTGCAGGACAACCAGCTCTTTGCAAAAAGAAAAAAAATGCCACTTTGGATGCTTGCAAATTGAGTATCTTGGACACCTGATCTCACAAAAGGGTGTCTAAACAGATCCAGAGAAGGTGGTAGCAATACAAAACTGGCCAGTTCCAAGGACGATTAAGCAATTAAGAGGATTCCTTGGATTGACAGGCTATTATAGACGGTTTGTGGCGAATTATGGTAAAATTGCTAGACCTCTTACTGATTTGCTTAAAAAATAGGCTTTTATGTAGAATCCGGAAGCCGAAGATTCTTTTGAAAGACTCAAACAAGCCTTGATTACTGCTTTTGTATTAATCTTACCAGATTTTCATGAGACTTTTATTATAGAAACGGATGCCTCAGGGGACGACATTGGAGTTGTGTTGATGCAGAAAGGGCATCCAATTGCATTTATTAGCAAGGCGTTGGCACCCAAACACCAATTGTTGTTTATTTATAAGAAAGAGATGATGGCCATACTCTTTGCAATCAAGAAATGGGAGGCATACCTGTCCGACAAGCATTTTGTGATCAAAACTGATCACTAATGCCTTAAACACTTGTTGGAGCAGCGTTTAACAACTCTTTCGCAGCAAGCATGGACAGCCAAGTTGATGCAATTTGATTATGAAATACAGTTCAGGCAAGGGAAGCATAACATTGCTTCAGATGCCTTATCAAGAAACCCAGCTTTTGAATGTAACACTCTCATCTGTTCAGTGTTACCTTTGGCATTGCTAGAATCTATTCGGTAGTCTTGGGCACAAGATTCACACTTGAAGGAACTGATAGAGGCTAAGGAACTTGATGACCAACTGTTTCCTAAATTTAGTTGGCAAAATGGGTAGTTATGACGTGCCAGAAGGTTGGTGATTGGGAACAATATGCAATTACGCCAAGAGTTGTTGAGTTTTTTCCATGGATCCTCTTTTGGGGGTCATTCCGGAGTGTATGTTACCACTCACAAGTTGACATCAATGGTGTATTGGAAATGACTCAGGCGTGATGTAAGGGAAATTGTTAGGAAGTGTGGGGTTTGTCAACAATTCAAGCCTGAAAATGTTGCTTCACCAGGTCTCTTACAGCCTCTTCCTATACCTGATGGGGTTTTCACGGATGTGACCATGGATTTTATAGAAGGTCTACCAAGGTCCAAAGGAAAAACAACAATCATGGTGGTGGTAGATAGATTAACCAAGTATGGACACTTTGCTGCCTTGCCACATTCATATACTGCTCAGATTGTTGCTAAATTGTTCTTAGATACGGTGTACAAACTTCATGGATTACCTAATTCAATCACCACGGACAGAGATCCAATTTTCACAAGCAATTTTTTGGCAAGAATTGTTTCGGATGCAAGTAGTTTCTCTTCAATTATCTTCAGCTTATCACCCACAAACTGACGGGCAGACGGAAGTGGTAAATCGCTGTATTGAGAATTATTTAAGATGCATGACTGGTGATGAATCTCACGATTGGGAACATTGGTTACCATTGGCAGAACATTGGTACAATATTTCTTATCATAGTTCCATCAAGATGTCCCCATTTGAAGCTCTTTATGGCTATCCACCTCTCTTGTTTCTGTTGTATTATGCTAGAGATGCCAGGAATGCAACTGTTGATCAAATTCTTCAGAAGAGGCAAGAAATGAATCAGCTGTTAAAGCAAAGAATCACAATGGCACAACAAATAATGAAATAATTAGCTGACAAAAAAAGATCAGAGCGGGAATTTCAAATTGGAGAATGGGTACTCTTGAAGTTGCAGTCATACAAACAACTCTCTATCCATCAAGGAAATCAAAAACTGCAACCCAAGTTCTATGGTCCATTTGAGGTTGTTGATAAAACTGGACAGGTTGCTTATCAGTTGAAACTTCCTCCAGAGGCTCAAATACACAATGTTTTTCATGTTTTGCAGCTGAGGCCTTTTAGTTCTTCTATTCCAATGAATCTTGTGCTCCCTTCAATCAAACTCACGTTCACGAACCACAATCATCATTGATCGAAGGATGGTCAAGAGGAAGAATGTGGCAGACACTCAATGGCTTATTCATTGGAAGGGTTTATCACCTGCTAAGGCAACTTAGGAATGGGCTTCAGAAATTAAGAATCATTCTCAATAATTCCTTGAGGACAAGGAAATCAATGAGGGGGAAACTGATGCAGTACAAATGGGAATGAATCAAAATGCTGAGTTTTGATTAAGTGATTCTATAAGAAGTGAATGAGCTAGGAACCACGTGATGGGTAGCCGTTATTAAATCCATTTTTCTCGGGTGGAAGCTTTTCAATTTGTTATTGTCATTTTGTTACTGTCTTTTGTATTTTTCTGTGTTGGATTTCTGTGAGGCACGAGAATTGCCTGAATGTAAGGTGTGTGGGGGACCTCTTGATTATGATCTAAATGAATACAATTCTCCTCTCTATTGAACCTCTTTATTCCTCCTCCTCTGCTCTTATCTTCTATCTTTTCTCTGCTCTTATCTCCTCTTATTCTCACCCTCTCTTATACTCTTCTTCTAAATATTCCCTTCCTACTTATCTTGTCACTCTGATTCGAATCAAGATTCGTGTCGACACTGGAACGAAGCGATCCGAAGCGAGGACCAGACTAATCGGCGTTGCAAGGGCGATGGCTAGGGTTTCAAAACCCTAGCAGCCACCGCCCATGAAGGATACCAAGAGAAGGTTATCCACAAAAAAATACATTTCGCCCCTAATATCGTTTGATTTCTTTTTCTGATTTATG
The DNA here is from genome assembly GCA_948243855.1 of Flueggea neowawraea. Lineage (NCBI taxonomy): Eukaryota > Viridiplantae > Streptophyta > Magnoliopsida > Malpighiales > Phyllanthaceae > Flueggea > Flueggea neowawraea. The sequence continues at coordinate 7,578 of CAODLS010424953.1, read as the reverse complement.
GATGCTTTTGTTATGGTCGTGTTTGGTTGAATTTTGATTTTTCTTTGCAGATTTGAAAGCTAATTTGGTGGAATTGTGTTACTTTCATGTTCTTCTTTGCATTCGAATTCTCTCCTTCTTGTGAGTGGTGTGTTTGTTTTTTTATCACTATTTTAAATTTCTGAAATTCCTAAAATGTTGATAATAATTCTAATTGGAATCGTTTCCAAGACAATGGACAAGCTAGTTCTATTAGTTCCATCTGTTCTTTTATTTGAACAAATGCTTGTCATTTTTTAGGATCTTATTATTATTACATTTCAAAACTAAGCAAACGTAGTCCATGTTGCAATGGTATCAGAGCTTCTTATGCTTCAGATCATTTACTTTTTTTCTGGGTTGATATTTATCTGCATAATCAATTGAATTGCTTGTCTTGAACTATTGATGTTCAAGAATAATGATGTATAATGGATTGGAGAGTTGCATTATAAATAATCAATCATATGAAATTGAAAGCGGAACAAGCAGAGGAGATGGATGCATCAGCGACTCGTTGGATGATGATGACTCCAGCTGTTCCTCTAGCAAAGATGTTTTCAGGTCATTTTCTTCAAAATGGTTGGTAGCTAAACGAGATGAACAAAGTTTGGAAGATTGGGAATTTTCGAGAAGCCTTCGACATTTTTCTGTCAAAGAGAAACCAACTTATCTTATGGGACAAACCTGGTGCATTTTTTGTTTTGAAGGAGAACATTGCAAAAAGTAGGATGAAATTATTACTTCTTTGCCTAAATGTTTGTAGGATATTGTATAATTAAGTCTTTTTTACTCAAAATGAGTTGTTCTTATTTTTCTTATTATTCGGTGATGGACTCGTTTTGTACTCAGTTTAGTGTGGTTTTATTCTTATTTTATGTATCTGTAACACTGATAATAATTTGTTCTTATTTTGTATTTATTTTTGTAGTGTTTAAAGTGCTCAGTTTGTGCTCATTTTTTGTTATGTATTTACTTGTTATAGTCGTTTTGTACTCGTTTATTTTTGGTTTGTTCTCGTTTTGTACTTATTTTTCATATCTGGAATAATAAGACAGTTTGTTCTAGTTTTATACTTATTTTCATATTTAGAATAATGAATTGTTCTCGTTTTATACTTATTTTTTATCTAGAAAAATGAGAAAAATTTGTTATCGTTTTGTACTCATTTTTGTATCTAGAATAATGTGACAAGTTTGTTCTCGTTTTGTACTTATTTTTTTGTGTGGTCAAACTTTTTGGGGTGTGGTCAAACGCGTGGTCAACACACGGTCAAGCTTCTGACACGAGGTCAAAAGGTCAAATTTCAGCATTTTTGAAATTACAATAAAAGAGTGGGTATTTCTGTAGACATTTTGAATACCCTTGCATTTTAAAAATTTAAATTACTTTTTTGAATTTTTCTGTAATTATCTCAATAAATAAATAGATAAAACCAAGTGGAATCAAAAAAGTATATTTTTATGTAGTATATAAAATATAGTAGATTGAATTAGAATATAGAAACAAGTAGCATATTTTAAATACAAAATATGATATATATTATAAGCAACAACTATATAATATTGAGAGAATATATACTATAGTTGCATTTGTTAAAAATAAATGGTAAAGTGCAAAAATAAATAGAATTGACAAATTTAATACATTGTATAATATAAAAATAAAGATAACAACGCTTTATTTGGAATTTATAATGCCTTAAAAAATAAAATGTAATCTATTTTTTTTAACTGATGTATAATGATGGGTTTGTTTGGTAAGTAGTAGTATATAGTATATGTTGTATTTTTTGTATAATTAATTTTATTAAAAATGTGTCATCTCTTTACTTCTTTACTATTCAATCATTATTAATTATTGCAAAATATGTTATATGCTCATTAAATATGCTATATGTTATTTATCAAACAAATCCAATATCTTATATTACCTTTAAATTCTTTTTTCCTGACAAGTTTTGAACTTACACCCTCAAAATATGACTACTAAGGTGAGAGCAACTCAATTACCTAATTTTGTCAAATGTGATTTATTTCAACGTTTAACAAACACACAACAGATATATTAAAAACAATTTATGTAGACACCAAAAAAGGACTACAGCTTAGACCAAGTGAATTGGTTGAATTGATAAGACCCCACTATCATATTTTAAAGTTGTGGGTTCGAGTCTATTAGTAGATAGAAAAAGAGAGTCAAGAGCGATTTAAGTAATATAGTATAGAGTTTATTTCAGTTTTTTTTTTTAAAAAAAAAAGAATGCGGCTTCAGTTACAATGCAAATTTTTATTGTACGAGTGATGCTTGAACATTTCAGATTCATTTATTTAAGGGCGAAATCTATGGCGGTCTCCGAGGTTTGATATATTGTTCAACCCGATCCTTACTAGTTTCGAAATAGCCGCTCCGGTCCCTAGGCCTTAACACCGTCAGTCAAACTCAACAAAAAATGTAAAAAGACTATCTTGCCCTCTAGTTTCAAAAGAATTTTCCACATAAATTGAAACCAAACTAAACCAAACCAATCACTTTAATAATCAATTCCTAACCCAATCCAAAACCACATGTTCTCTCCCTCTAACCCAAAATCACAACCTAAACTACCCAAAACCATGCACACTCTCTCTAACCCAAAACCACAACCTAAACTAAATCAAAACCACACACACTCTCAAACCTGAAGCCACAACCTAACCTAACCAAACCACAAAACCCAAACCACCACCACAAAACCACACTCTTTACCCAGTTCTTCTTTGTTCTTCTCTCTCTATGCCTCACGCCGATCTCTCTCTCTCTCCAATTCTCTTCACCTCTCCCCAGTTCTCTTTATCGCTCCCCCGGTTAGATCCGCCACCACTGTTTGCCTTTCTCTTCCTCATCGCTTTCACTCATCTCTTTCACCTAAATCTCTGCCCCACCACTCCCAAACCCATCCACTTTCTCTATAAACCACTGCCACCGTTAATACCTCCTCCATCGAAGCGTTTCTGCTACTCCAAGTGCTCTTCTTTCACCCATTCTTAATCAATATTGGAAATAAAGCATGAAATCTTCTTCCGTGCCTTTTCAAACCAACTTTTTGGCCTTGAATCCATTCTTAATCAATATTGGTTTGAAACAAAGTGTCCTCAATGTTTTAGTAAAGCATAAAGTTTTTCTTTCTTGCTCTCTTCTCACCAACTTTTTGGCTTGGAATCAGCAGAGAAGTTGCAGAGGCAAAGCAAATAAAGCATATCTGGAAACATAACACTGATCAGAATTGAGAAATGGTGGTGGAAGAGAAAGAGCGTTTGATGGCGGCGGGATTTGGGTTGTGAGAAGTGACTGTGTTTTATGTTTCAAGTTGAAATGCAAGAGGCCTCTGTTGAATTTGTTGTGAATTGACGAGGAACTCTGTTTTAATTTGTTGTGAATTGCGATTTTTGTTTTTGAATTGATGAACTTTGTTTCAATTTGTGTGTTTAATCTTCTGGGCTTGGACTATGAGAAAGACAGATGTGTTTGAGTTTTATGGGTTTGATTTTGACGATGGTGGCGATGGGAAGTGAGACGACGAATTGGTTTTGTTCAATCTTGATGCTAAACATTTTGTTCTTAATTTTTTGTCTGGGCTCAGCTGTTGTTTTGATGAAACGATGGTGGTGGTGGTAGAAAGACAAGAGAAGGATAGGAGAGAGATGAGAGACGAGAGAGATCTGATTGATGAGAGGGTTTCTGAGTTGGAGGAGTTTAAATTTTGGGCTAATTTTTCGTTTTGAGAGTGAAGGAAAATGGCGGTGGTGGTGGTAAAATGATGAATAGAATAGTGGTGTCGGGTTTTAATGGGTGGTGGTGACTAGGTGTGTAGAAGTGGAGGAGGAAGAAGAACAATGGAGGAAGGAGAGAGAGAGGTAGAAGAGTATTGCGCAAAGAAGGAAGGAGGTCAATTTTGTCATCAAATTTTTAAAATTAGTAGGTTTTATGTGTTACGTCAAAAAATCTGACGTAGCCGGTTATATTTGACTAATAATGATAGACGAAATGACTGGAGCGATTATTTTCAAACTAGCAAGGACCAAATTGAACAATATACTAAATATCGGAGACCACTATAAATTTCGTCTTTTATTTAAAAAGGCCAAAAATTACTTTGCATGTTGATAGTAGAAAGTGCAATCTGAACTGTTACCTTGTCTCTGGCACGGTAAGTTACCCGTACCTTTATATCTAGGGCTGGAGGAGTGTGGACTAATTTTGAAGAGCAGCACAGTGGCAAGCATGATATTAGATCCTCTTTTATGATGAACTGGTCTCGTCAGTTGTCCAGCAGAGCTTAGGCCATTAAGTACGGCGACGCCCAATCCAACCACAATGAAGTCTTTTGTCCCCTCTGTGCTTTTTTTTGGCCCTTTTGAGCTGGCTATTATCAGAGAATTCAGCGAATTACACTGTCAAATTAATTCTTCTGATTTTTCTCTTAAAAAAAAAAATAATTCTTCTGATTGTACGTAGAGGAATATTTAGTGTCTTACCTTAAGATAAGTCTATATAATCATATATGGTATCTGAATTGATTTATCTCTACTAGCCAGTAGCCACGATCATAATATAATGCGTAACGCCTTAAACTTAAAAGTGTTTATAGAACTAACCCTTATCAATTATTCCCTATATCAAGCACAGTTTGTGAAAATAGTTTCCTACAAAAAGAAGCAAACAAATTGCGAAAAAGGCTTCAAAGAGACGATTTCACGATTAGAACAACTATGAGTGAGAAATAAGCTCTGCTTTGTTATTATTAATCTCTCACAAATTATTATGCCATTTATATTCTCTCGTTAGAAAAAGTATCATGGCATAAACCACTTTATCTAAATAAAGTGAATAATGAGGAGGACAAAGTGTAACTCACATGTTATTTTACTCTTTTGTTTTATTTTTTTATTTTTTTCTTTTCTTTCTTGTTTTATTTTTAATTAATTTTTAAAATACTAAATATAATGAGAGGTTAAACATTGAAAAAAGATAGTATAATTAGTTGGTTATGTATAAAAAGAATGCAAAGATGATGTGGTGTGTGAATGTTTCATTTATAATGTGGTAGTAATCATTTGAGACACAACCCAAATGAAAGACAATGGTCACTTGTAACTGTGCTTCAACATCAGATTCTATCCCCACTTGAACTTCCAGATATAAATTGACTTAATTATCTTTGATAAATTGACTAACAAACAGCACAAATATTTGTTGTCATTCCATCTCAAGTGCTCAACAATGAACTCATTGTTGATGAATACGTCTCTAGATCTTGGAGTCTTCAAATTATAAGATTTATGATTCCATTCTCAGTTCTTCACGATACCGCATGGGAAAATATTGGAATTGTTCACTCGTCTATTTTCTAATGCTCAAGTTATTTTTCAAAAAAGAGCAATGAGTTTAATTAAGTAACGAAATGAGGCTTATCCTAAAAAGAATGAAGATATAGCATTTATACATTTCATTAAATTAAAATTAACGGATCAACATCGGTTGATCCAGCGGAAAGGGCGTTGGATCACTTATACAAGGTTTCAGGTTCGAGCCTAGTCAATTTAAAAAATCGGTTTGGGAGAGGAGCCCGCGAAAGCGCCCGATCATTTCTCGATTTGGGAAGGTACAAATCACTCACTTCAAGCCCCTTTTAAAAAATTAAAATTAACAAAAAGAGATTTTATCATAAAAGTAGGATCAAAACATGAAAGAAAAACTAAATTTTGGGAGGACTGAAAGGAAAGGTAGACTAAATTAACAACTTCGTGAATGTGCAGAAACCCAAAAACAATCCCACAAATTAAGGAGTGGACATGGGAGAGGCTTTTAAATCATCACTTGTTGAAACAAAACCAAGAAGTAAGTAATAATTAAATTAAGTCTGTGATGGGTAGGTTTGTTGCCGGTTTGGGAACTGCCGATTCCGGTTTAGGAACCTGTGGTTCTGGTTTCTTGAATGGAGGAACCGAAACAAAACCGTGGTTCCCACGGTTTGGTCCGGTTCCAGTTCGATTTGGTTCTGATTTTAATCTGTTTAGGTTTCGGTTTTGACCGGTTAAACCGCCGGTTCTGGTTCCGGTTCGGTTTCCTCTTTTAAAAAAAATTATTTTTAATCCGCTATTTTATCTTGTCAATTTTTTGTCCGGTTTGTAAATTTTGTTACATTCAATAATTAATTATAGTACCAATAATACATTGTATTCCAAAAAAAAAAAAAAAAATTTCAAACAAATTAATTATTCTACTAGTAATTATATTATATAATTTTAAACAAAATTAAAAAAAACTCATTAAATTTTATTAAATGTAATGAAATAACAAAATAACTAAATTAAACTATAGTAGAATAGTAGAAGAAATTTGAAAAATGTAATTGCAAAAAATAATTTTGAGAAATATAGAAAACGTAATTGCAATAATAAAATATATAAATAATTAATAAGAGTAATTTAGAGAAAAATAATTTTTTGAGAGAGAAGAAATAGTGTGAAATTTGTAGGAATAGGGTAGGGTATTTATAAGGTTAAAAAAAAAAAAATGGCGATTCGAACTGTTGGTTCTGTAATAACTTGATTTTTTCGACTATTTTTCCGGTAAATTTTCCGTTGAATTTTTTTTTGAATTAATTATTTTTGATGGATTAATTTCAATTTAAAATATCATTAAATTAATTAATGATATTTTGGAGTGTTAAAATTTTGTTGGTGTTAATAGGATTTTTGAAGTGTATTGGGAAGTTAAATTAAGTGAAAATTGGTTAGAATTGAAAAAAACAAAGAAAATTGGAAGAAAATAAAGTGGGAGCTGAACTACAGGTCGTTCAGCATGTGAAGCAAACGATGTGTCGTTCGGCGTGTATGCATAGTCGTTCGGTTGAAGAAAAGAAACGACGCATCGTTCGGTTGCTGAAGAGGAAACGACATGTCGTTCGCGTCGACAGACGGTCAGTCGTTTGCTGGAGAAGAAAACGACATGTCGTTCGAGTCGCCAGACGACCGGTCGTTCGCGTCCACAGGAGCCGGTTTCTCACTTAACAAAACGACGTAGTTTTGAGCAAGCAAAACGACGCCGTTTTGACTCAAACTCAGCAGCCCAGATTTTCTTTTCTTCTTCTTCGTTTTCTTCGTTCTTTTCTTTTTTTCTCACCGAAACACACTCTCTCTCTCAACCGACTCTCTCTCATGATCTGACTCTCTCTCTCTCGTCTCTCTCTCTTCCTCGTCGGCCGAACAAGCCACCAGAGGTAACCTCTCTCTCTCTCTCCTCTTTTCTTTGGTGATTTTTCTTGCGTTTTTAGGAGAGTGACTGAATTGGATTTTTGAATTTTGGGAGTGATTTTTGATGATTTTCGGATGGATTTTTGTGGGGTTTTGATGGGGAGAGTTGGAAGAACATGAATCTAGGTTAGAAATGGAAGATTGGAGGATTTTTTATGGGAGGGCAATTCGGTCCGAAATTGGTTTTGATCGTTTGGCTCGGTTTTTGGATAAATCGAGGTTAGATTTAGACTCCTTAGATGATTTTGAGTTGAATGGTATG
>CAODLS010424843.1:0-12185 GCA_948243855.1 Flueggea neowawraea | reverse complement strand
ATCAAATGTTAAAATTGAGAGACTTTTAGCATATTCTGTCTTAAAACCAGAAGTAATCTTGTCAAGTGTGGATTAAGGTTAGATGGTGAAATGCATCGTAACTGAAGCTTTTGTGTGGTGTTTATAATGTTGTATAAACATACGCTCCTCCAAGGGAAGGAAAGAACACCATAACATATGATTATATCATGTGTGTTATATACACAACTATAGGGATGTAAAAGATTGATAAACGATCTCACTTTTCCTAGTGTGAGACCCTGCCGTGAACATGTGTTTCTCGGTAATACCTACCCTTAGAACCCTTAACACATTCAAGACGTGTAGTTGAGTTTGGCTACTTTAGCTTGCCGTTAATGGTCATGATTGATTCGACCAAGCGTGATAAGCTGGGAAAGTAAACTTAGCTATGTAGATTGTCTGGTGTAAGAGGGGAAGTTTGTTTCTAGACGCATTCGCACTAGTCTCAAAAGTTTGCTTAGTCGACCCTCATGTAACGTGGCACATGATGTGTGAACTATGAATAAAGTTTTCGTGAGATCAAGTAGTTTGAAAGCAGCGATTGTGTGGTTACGAACTAGGGGAAGACATACGTGTCCAGCAGTTTGTGCTGCTGTTGCATACACTATAGTAGAAAGGAGTTGCTCTACGTGAGACGTCTTGTAGCAGTATTGAGATATGAGTTGTTATATAACCCTAACAGGTGTATAGCAATTAAGCTCTCATCGTATGCTGGTCTCGCTGTCTATTTTTCTGTATGACACAATATCTTAATCATGATTAGTATTAGTTCTATCATGATCCATGACGAGTTATGGTTCTGTCATGTGCGAGTGAGAGATATTGCAAAAAGTGGTCCGTCCATGACAAGTGAACCGAACTCGGTCGGTCGATGTGTGAACCAAGATCGTGGACCAAGACCAATTGGAAAGTCCAATTTAGGAGAATTAAACTCGGTTAGTCAAGGTGTGAACTAGGACATGAACCGAGACCAATTGACAATCCTAATTGAGTTAGGAATTAAATGGGTCTGTTGGGCCCATTATGTTCGTTAGCCCGTTAAAGGCTTATATAAGGAGCTTTGCTCCTTCCTCTCATTTAACAACTTCAACACACAAAGAGAGAGAGAGAAAGAGAGCTCTCAACAAGAGAGAGAGAGAGAGATCTCGACCTCCTGTCCCGGGTCCTGCACAGATCTCGTGTGGTATCTAGATTGCGAAACAGACGGACATTCCCGTTGACATTTCAACCATGGTTTGCCCGCAAGACCGACATAAAACTGGTCCTGCTCCGCTGCTAACTTCCGTTGGAATCAAGGTTAGTAAGTCGAACCTATTTATTATACTGTTTATTAATTAACCGGTATAAGATTCTTTCATAAACATTTTTCTCTAATAGATTCTTTAGACATGTTTTTTTAAATTGTAATTAAGTGTTTAGGTTGTGCAATCGTTTTAACAGTTTATTTATCTACCTAATTGGTCCTCATTCTAAGAGATATTGGAGTTGATTACATTTTTTTGTTGATGAGCGTTTTCATTGACTCTATTAGAAATCCAACCCACGACCTCTTAGTATTATAGTTGATTCTAATATAAATGAACCATAAAACTATTGGATCATTACAAAAATTTTGTACTTTTTTTTGCTAACAAGAATTTTATACTTTAAAGAACTTAAACATGCAATATTTTGTTAGTTATTCAATCCACAAAAATACATTATTATATTATTCCCCCCCTTCTCACAATAGGTGTCTTTTAAAAAAAATCTTTTGTCAAGATAAGTGATATTTTACAAAATCAAAAAAGTTTTGAATATAATATTATAAATATATCCTTATAGTTAATAACTTACAATGTATAATTTATATTATTAGGAAATCATTAATAGGGATAATATAATAAATTAGTATCATAATTAATGTATTCTAATCATTTTACTTAATATGTATACTTTTTTTCAAAAAAAACAACAACTTAATATGTGTACTATAACCTTAAAAATAACTTATTATGAAGAGGGTGGAGTATTATATGCTCTCTGAATTAACTCCACCAAGTAAATGAGAATCCTTATTTGCAACTCTCGAAATTACTTAAACATTACCAATAAAATATTAGTCTGATGATCAATATATTGAGTCTAAACAGACATTGTTAGATCAATCAAATATTGATTACGACGTAATCAATTGAACAATACATAAAAAAAGGAGAAGGAAAATAACCTCTCTGTTCAAAATGAAATATTCTAAATATTTCTAGGAATTTTGGCTCCATTAGATATTTATGTTCACATGAGATCTTTAATTATGTCAAATAATACTTCATTTCGCAAGTAGATTACTATTTTAAAAGAAAAAAAATGAAATTAATATTAGAGCCAGCTTTAACGATATGCGGTTATAAGTAGTGGCGGAGCTAAAATTTGTATTAAGCAAATGCTCATGATTAGCGTATAGCAAAAATTTGGTTTTCTAATGGATTTTAGAAATAAATCATTTTAAAATTGGTTAATGTTAATACAAAGTGATTGAGTTTTGTTAAATTTAGTGTTTTTAATTGCGATTTTAAATTGAATATCATCTAGTTCAACTAATGGAATTTAAGTTATAAGGATTAATTTAACTAATTTTAAAACTTCAAAGATTGGACAAAAGGAGAGCTCTGCCCTTAATTACGAGTTTGATTTCTAATAGAACAAATAAAATGACTAAAAAAATTACAAAAGGCAAAAAAGTTGTTAAAACATTTCTTTCCGTTTCATGAAACTGAATGATTGGACCAATCAGTGGGTCTTGTTGTTCCTAAGCCTGAGGCCGAGGTCAGGTTTGAAACCACCGTGGATTAATGGCTGAAACTTCAACGAGTCCAAACTCATTCACGGTGAAACCCAATTGCTGACATGGCGTGCCACGTCGACCTTAATTTGAGGCGGTAAAATGAACAGCCTTGCTCCGAACATTCTCTGGTTTTTGGGAACATTCTCAGAGCAGTCATAACTGACGTTGCCAGCTCCGAACAATCTCTGGTTTGCTCTCTCTCTCTCTCTCTCTCTACCGATGAGAAGAACACAAAGAAGAAGCAACACAAGACAACACCACAGCAATGATATAGATGAAAACTGGTCACTTAAACCTCTTCAATATGATCATCATCATCAAAAATCGAATCTTGATTCATCCTCCTCTGCTGAAACCTCAACCTTCCAACCCAAATCACATAATCACATTACTTAAAGAAGATACCCCAAGTGGGTTCCCCGTAATCGGCCTAACCAGGCCTCCAATAAATGGTCTGTCAAGAAATCTGAGCTCAATTTCTCCAATCCTGAATTGGGTTCTTCTGTATCAAAGCCAACTTTTTTGGATTCTCCAAAGTCAAAGACTGCAACTTGTTTGGATGCTGAAGTGGGTTCTTTGAGCGATGATGTGGGTTCTTTGAGTGTTGGTGAAAGAGTTGAAAACAAGGAAGAGAATGGCGGTGTAGAAACGAATCAAAAAGAAAAAAGATTGTGAAGCAGAGATTGGAGTTGTTGACGTTAAGAGTATATTGAAAGAGTTGCACTTAGGAGTGGAGGAGCCTGAGTTGTCTGAGGAGCAGCTTAGAATCAACGATCAGGGGCAAGAGGATGAGGTAATAATTTGATTAACACTGAGAATTGGTTAATGATTTTATTTTTTTAACTTGGACATTGTGGACTCTGGAGTAATAGTGGAGGTTTACTGAGAATGGTAATTTTTTTCTTGAATTGAAACGAAAAATTTTAATGAACTATGCTGATTTTAGTAGCGGTTGATTATTGTTGAAATTTTGAAGTCAAGTATACATGTATTGAATGTTTATGGATAAACAATCCTATGTAATTTAACATTTGATCTCAAGCCACTGAGGCTGAATAACCTCATACTAGCACTTGATTGAACTTTCAATTTAGGTACTTGAAAAGAAGCTCGATTTGTTGTAGTCAAGTGACTCTTAAATTGAAGTTGAATGAGAATTTTTTTGGAAGTGGACGGAAATGAAGGGAAAATATCTTATGTTCTTTTCTGATTGAGTGAATTGAGCGAGTATTTCTCCATCATTTTCTTAATTGTTGTTTTCTCGCTTTTGCAGTTGCTTGCAATGGAGTCCATTTATGGAGACAATGTCGTCATTCTTGACAAACAGAATGGCTTGAGATGTTTTCAGGTTAGTTAGCAAGCTACATTTACAGACCTTCTTTCATCATCAAGTTATGTTGAGATGAGTAGCTTAGTGATGTTTATATGTCATAGATTCACATACAAGTAGGAAATCCTCGTGGAATCACCATTACTGCAAAACTGAATACAGCTGATAATCTCGAAGCAAATTCAGATGAGTTCTCATACTCATTCAAGGTCCAGTATCTTCCATCTGTTACATTGACCTGTTTGTCACCCAAATCATACCCCAGCGACCTACCTCCACATTTTACCTTATCAGTTAAGTGGTTGGACTCTGTTAGGATTTCCAGTCTTTGCTCCATGCTAGACTCATTATGGACGCAACAATCAGGACAGGAAATTATATACCACTGGACTGAATGGCTACAGAATTTTTCGCTCTCTCACCTTGGGGTTGATGATGAAATTATGCTTGGTCCTTATGGGATAAAGTATAATGGAGATAAGCGCGCTGTTTCTGGAAGTGTTTCCATGGACAGTGATGTTCCTTTTCTGAAGAGTTATAATGATGAGCAGTGTTATGATAACTTCCGAAGAAACATGCATGAATGCTCCATCTGTTATAGCGAGTATGCAGGTATATCCCGCGCTGCATAGAGGAAGATTTTTTTTCTTTATTTTTCTTTAATTTTTGCTCTCCTACAACCGCTTATGCTGTTATGTGCTCATTTCGCACTAAAAAACTCCAATGTTTCTCATAGAATTACAGTTACCAACTTTACCTATTCTGTTCACTAAAATAAGGCTTGTTTTTGCACGGTTACTGGATGCTTATATCTTTGGTGATATACATTTGGTCTTTTTCTCCTTTAGTAATTTAGGCAATCATACAGTAGTATATCATCCAAAGTTACAATATATCTGTCTCATTGTTTGAGAATTTTCCTGCATTGTTTTACCAAGAATGAGCCATTAAAACTAAATCAAGTTTTTAGTAAATAAATGTAAAGAACAATTCTTTTGATTGCTATGCTTTCATTAACTTTTACTTTTGATGTGATTATCTTCCATTCGTCTCACCTTAAGTGCATGGAACTTTCAGGAACGTAACTTTTTTATTGGTATCATTATTTGTTATTCACCCTACGGAAAATTTCACCTTATTTCTTATTCATCGTCTTACCAGGTACTGACTTCATCAGGTTACCATGCCAACATTTCTTCTGCATGAATTGCATGAAGATATTTTGCAACATACATGTTGCAGAAGGGACTGTCAACCAGCTCAAATGTCCAGATGCTACATGTGGGGGTATGGTCCCACCCAATTTGCTGAAGCAGTTGCTTGATGAGAAGGACTATGAGCGTTGGGAGTCTCTAATGTTGCAAAAAACCCTTGAGTCCATGTCTGATGTTTTATATTGCCCAAGGTGTAAAACGCCATGCATAGCAGACGAAGATCAGCATGCTCAATGCTCGAAGTGCTTCTTTAGTTTTTGCACGCTTTGTTGGCAGAAACGACATGTAGGTGAAGCATGTCTAACTCCAGAATTGAGGCTTCGTATCTTGGAGGTAGAATTTCTGTATTATTCTTTGGCATTCTTTTTCTAGACTTAATATAACCATCACATCTTATTCCTTGAAACAGCAACCTGTGAGTTAGTATTTCATATAGTAAAGAGAAAAGGGAGGCCCAATAGGGCAAATGAAATTGTTCCTAGTACCTGGAGAAAGAGAATGGAAGTGGTAGTCTACGTATAAATACCTTTTGAATATGATTAAATATAATGATTATGCCATCCAGGTTCATCAAGCACATTTTACACAAACTACACTCAGAATTAAAAGAGTGGTCATCAGTGGCCTTATTTGTTCATGTAATTGTGTGAAGTGCAAATGGAAGTTTGAAACCAATGAAGCATTGCTAGCCACTTTTGGATAGAGAACCTTCAACCGATTAATCATGAAGCCAAATATTTAGCCTTTTTATTTCTTAAAAATGCCTATTCCCCTATGCGCAATTGGAACTATTCTTCGGAACCTCTTGACTGTAAAAGAGTCCTTGTTCATTTTTGTATTTATGACTAACGGGAAAAAACATCAGATATCTACAGATTAACTTTTGTCATTTCATCCCAAACGTATCTTACACGAGAAACTTTCCTATAATTTTCTTTTTCCCTAAAAAATCCATTTTGCTTTAGTTAAACCTTTAAAAGAAGTGGATTTAGAATCAGGTGCAATACGTGGATTACGCTAAATTGTGGTTGTTTTCTTGCAGGAACGCCAGAATTCATCTGTACTCAAAGGTGATCAAATGCGCAAGGTGCAAGACATGATAAATGAAATGCGTAGTATCACAGAAATACTCCGCGACGCAAAGCAATGCCCTAATTGTAAGATGGCCATCTCAAGAACTGAAGGTTGTAACAAGATGATTTGTGAAAACTGTGGGCAGTATTTCTGCTATCGTTGCAACAGTGCAATCAAGGGATACGATCATTTTAGGTAATTGGTTACCAAATGGCTTTGATATCAATTTTTCTTTACTTTGGTTGTGTGTAAGTTTATCCTAGAAAATATCATTAACAACTGCATTGAATGGGTCATTTTTTAGGTAAAATATGATTTATTATCATATTTGGTTATTGATAGGAAGAATAGAGAAACTCAAGAACCTAGACATTGCATTTAAAAAAAGATTTGCTAAGTGTATAATTATATTACTTCCATTTTTTCTTTTAAAAAGACACTGCTGCTACTAATTGCTTATCAAATATTTTCAAAAATTCAGTGGCAAAACATAAACTGATTATTAGAGCTCATTGAACAGTTATACAAGAGTTTATAAGTATATACAAAATTGAAATGCAGTTTTCTCATATCTAAACTGTTTAGGCACTGGAATATTTTATATTTTGCCGTTGGAATGTTTTTTCACTAGATTTAAATTATATAATAAGAAAACTGCAAACGAGATATGTTGTACAATAAACCATACAATTCCAAAACCATCAATGTTCAGTGTACCAGAGTTTCCGTTTCCAAATCCATAGTGTTTCAGCTTTAAGTCTCTACTGCATGTTTGCTGAAAATTATAGATGAAAATGCTGAAGGGCTATCATTGTAAAACAAAGTACTGTATTTTACTATATTGCTATTTATAGAAATGCAATAGCATAGCGTGCTGGGATGCAGAATCGTAGAGAAGTTTGCCTACTACTCATATGTTTTGTGTATCGAGTATGTATATGCATATATAGATGAATCTGTTTGTAATTAAGCCTTTGTTGTTGAAGGGATGGCGAATGCGAACTATTCCCAGGAGTCATGCTTGAGCAATGGGAGCAGCAGATGATGAATCCAAGGTTAGTCATGGCACCTCAGCATCAAAATGGGATCCCGGTCTTATGTCCTCTTTGTGGTCAACCTAATGCGAAGGTGAGTGACAGTTAATCTTTCCGTGAATCAGATGCTTGCTAGACTTGTTTTTAGACTAATAGCTTTAATCATGGTTCCCCACCATTCTTATTGAGGCATTTTCCATTATGGTCCATGACCATGAATCCTTATTCCTACTTACATTATGACTGTGGTCCATGTTACTATTCATGCCATATTAGTCGAAAACATTGATGAGTGTACAGATGGTTTTCAACATAACAGTAGGGCAATCTCTTTTAACATTTACAATATTGAAACTGAATTTAGTTTCTTTTATTGAACAATCTTATAATCCCTTTCTGTGAGCATCTGAAGAAGACGTCTTTCTTTCTCTGGCTTGCCAAATTGTGTAAAGTATGCACTCTTTAGCCACATCAACTGACTGGTAATTCCCGATGTGCCCTTCTTGTGATGCTTCGCAGGTTAATAATAACAATCACATATTCTGCTGGGCATGCCAACATCACTTCTGTTATCTGTGTAAGCAGATTGTGAAGCGCAGCTCCCAACATTACGCCCCAAAAGGTTGCAGGCAGCATACAGAGGGATAATTTCCGGTATACATGCTATTATGAGTGTGATATATTCACTCAGATGGTCAATGGCCGAGCCTCCTCATCAACCGCTGAAGTTTTTCAAGCTGTTCATCCTACTTCCCTTCAGTTCAGGTACGCGAGGCCCTTTCAATCTGTCAGTAGCATATATTCTGTATATTTGCTTGCTCACTACCGCAGTTGAGGTCTATCTGCAGTTTTGCTTATACAATGGACATGTTTCGGCTTCATTTGATTATGTTGAGAGGGAAGCAATTTTCCGGAGAAAATGTGAAACAAGCATAAACTCTATATTTCATACCATCTTCAGTTTGTTCTTTCAGCGTTTATATTTATAAGATGTGAATCATTTTGTAACGCCTAAAAACTACAAAACCAAAAAGGTTCAGAGAAGTGGCCAAATGCTTGATTATTTATGGTGATTACTGTTTCACCTGTGATAATGTTTTTGTAGACTGATGTTGCGATAGATTTAAGAAAGAAACCTATACATTATCAGTGGCAAAAAGTTGCTTATTTGGCTTTACCGCGCAGGTCTGAATCTTAGAAAAAACACTTGTTGCAAAGAAAGAACCGTTAATATTTGATATTATCATACTGAGTTTCAGCTTCCTGAGACTGTCAAAGCTACAAACTGTGGACGATTCCATTGCAGAATATAACAGTTTTTTCAGACTAAGTTAATCTCATCGCAGTTGACATTCCAATTGGAGTGTGCACGGTTAAATTTCCGACCTAATTTAACCGCAAATGTGCCATTGGAGAATTTTTTATTCGCAACTTGACCACAAACTGCGTCAATCGCACTCTGCAGTTCAATTCGATTAGCATTGGATGCAATTTTGGAACCGCTATGCGTTGAACTTAATTGTTCTGCCACACCACTTCGTTGTTATACGACACTATTACATCTATGGCCTTGCAAGAAATCGTCGGCCTCAACTGGCCAGTGCATAGGACAATTTGAGTTCACTTCAAACTGGACTTGCTTATTTACTTGATTATGTACAACTCCTCGGTTCCGTTGGGTCTGTATTGTATTGTTTGTGTTGCAACAGTAGCCTTACTCTCTTGCTATACCGTTACCACTCAAACCGAAAACCAAAATCTAGCTGCTTGGGTCATCGTAGTAAATCTAACTCAACCTTCTTGATTCCATTCGTTGTGAATAACGTTATGATTCCACTAGACAGGAAAAAAAAAGGGGAGAAAACGAAGAAAAGGAGAGGCAAAAAAATTGTGATTTAATTGTATATGGGAATTCACTTAACATTAAATTTCAAAAAATACACCGGATTTCATCTTGACATTCTGATACCTCTACTGTAACCAGTCGATTAGACAGGTCCTGATCACAGTATCTCATCTGAAAACAGCTAAAAACTCATCTCCTGCTTAAATTAAGCTCAGTGACACCGCACTGCAACCTACTAACATTTGATGAGGATCACATATTCTGCCGCTTTTGCCGGTATATCTGAAAACAAAAAGAAGCACAAAAATCACGTATTAGATGATTTAACATATCATAAATCCACATCAACTCACATATAACTCCAATCCGGATAAATCCAGAAGTCACTGGTATGTTCGAAAGAACCGAAATGAACAAGAAAATATATAGAAATAGCAGTCATGACATACCATAAAAAAGAAATGTTCAATCCTCTTCCATAGGTACATCTGGAATATCAAATCTGTCTTCCTCAATTGTTTTATTGATCACAGAAACTGGAGACTGTAATGGAGTGTTAAGGAATTGAAAGTTTGTCCAATAGGTAACATTTAAACAGTACTGAAAGGAGCAAAATATTTGGGAGTGTTTGTTAACGGGATATGGAAATCACATTTTACTATTTATGCACATTAAATATCTAAAAAGAAGTGCCATTCTCTCTACTGTTACATTATGTCATTCACAAAATTTTCTAATCTGCCAGTCTGCCTAGTCACAGGTAATGGGTATTGATTAGCCAGTGTGCCTAAAGAAAAATATTATTTGAAGAAATTGTTTCAGAAAGGAAATAACCATTGCCTGCAGTCGAAATGAATTTTTTATTGCAAAATCCAACTAAACCAAAAGCAAATCCAACAAAAAATACCTAGAAGTCAAATATTAAAAGAATAAAGCTAAGAACTACAAAACAAAATAGAGAAAATAAACTTAGGAGAACTAAAATTGCAAACTTCAAGCGAAGGATATTTGTCAATGTTGAATCTTCCTTCTCACCGCGATTGCGGCTATTGTCCAGCTCTCTCAAAATTTCAGTAGTTACCTAGCACAAGGTGAAGACAATGGTAAAATATTTGCAATTAATTTTCCGTACAGAAATCAAAGAGGAACACTCTTAATACAAGTGCATCATTAAAAACAAAGAACTCAGTATTCTTACCAGTTCATGCTTTTGCTTCCTGACTAGTGTTCTAAGGTTGTCTTTATCGACTTTTTGCAGTTCATTTTTGTATCTGCAAGGTTTTCAACCAACAATTATGATTCTGAATAATTTTGTTGCAGTTACAACTGACTAGCAAACAAACAATTCAACTGTCTGTACGCATCAAGAGAAATGCTGCAAATTATGAAAAAAAAAAAGGAAAGAGAAAATTCAGAAGAGAAATTTCTTGCATCAAGAGTGCCTTTAATGTGTTGCATTGACATTAGAGAGCACGGACATTTTAGATGTCAAAAGTCTAGAAAGACAAAATCAACTCAAAATTATGCAAAGTAGGCTTGGCTTTGTTGGAACAGGAACAGCCTGATGATTTCAAGGGTGATTTCAGATACAACTAAAAAAAGTTATTTAATAGAAGGAAAATCAGAAGAACATATTACCAACCTTTGCACAAATGCAAGCAGGGATTGGTGCCAAATTACTGGCATCGTTCTTGTATCCTCAAGAAATCTCATGAAGTGAGCAACAACAGCATCAACAACACGATAGGGCAAAGCATATTTCTTTTCAAACAGAAGTTTGATAAAATAACTGCAATTATTGCAAAAGAACCATTACCAATTGATTTGCAGGTAAATTCGCAATAAAAAGACTGGCGCCATTAAGACATCAAGGGAAAGAATAACACTATTAATAATTGCATTTTTCATGCTATATATAAAAGTTGAGAAGCAGCCCTTTTTCCTGTGTTCATATGATGATAATTTTTTCCAGTGATTCTTTCTGGAAAAGAAAAAAATTACTGATGCAGATTCCCCTTAGATAGTGAACCCTCTTGTCTGGGGAAGTATATCAAAAGAAATTGTATTCAACTACACAATAGAACAACTATCTCAATCTACTGTGACATCTCATTCTACTATGACATAAATTGAGCATTTATATACCTTGTTGTGCCACAATATTCCATCTCTGCAAGCTTCAACAATGCAACACTGTGATTCAATTCAACTATGCAGGTTAGATTTCACTGTCCTCAACAAGCAGTACACAGTACACCAGAAGTAACATTCATATATTAATTAAATCATCACATCCATACGTTAGAATAGACAAAAAGACTAGGAAAAATTACTAAAATCACGGCATAATTCATAGATTACATCAAAAATCCAGTAATAAATATTGAAAGGATGTGAAAGTACAGTTGTTCCTGAGTTACGCACTCAAAGTAAATCTGGAAAACAGAAGCATTTATCTTGGAATAACCTTTGCTCCATACAAATTTGTATTGTTAATTAGGGGAGAAATATAGGTTCGATGCAAAATCTTCTGCAATGTTAGTTCTTTATACACAGGACACTATACTAGCTGATAAATGACGTAACCTGAAGTCAGATGCATATCAATCTAGTTTTTTTTTTATGAGAATATCAATCTTTTTTGATGGGCAAGTGGAATCCATCTCTAATCACTGGTCCTCTGGGCCAAATGTTTTACCTTTTATTAAAAGGCTTTCAGCATCATATAAGTCAAGAGATTATGAAAATATCCCGTCTTAACTCAGAAGTGATATTTCCAATCATGCATTTGATTGAAAAAATAACATGTATAACAGCACTGAATATACAAAAATAACAAACA
>CAODLS010424826.1:0-13991 GCA_948243855.1 Flueggea neowawraea | reverse complement strand
CAAAAGAAAAGATAGAAAAGGCACAAACGCACATTGTATGCGAACATAGAAAAGTCTTTCTGAAGCAACTATTCTCACTTTAATTTCCCATATTTATTTTCTGATCACATACTTGACAAGGCCAGGAATGTGGGCATTGGTCATATAATCTTCCCAATCAATGTCCTTAGGATCAAAGCTGAAGGCATCTGCTTCCACAATTGTCTCTCTAGCCACTACTCGTAATTTCTCTGCGTTTGTGTCGTCAAAGCTGTATTCATCGAGGGAGGAAATTGATCAAGATTTATATTAAAAAAAATGTCAAATAAACTTGCATAGTCACGATTCACAAATTCAATGAAACAACTTCTCTAATTTCAGAAAATGATTGCCCACTTCGTAAATACAAGATATAAATTTTCATGAAACACCTTCGATGAATGCTAAATTTACTAGATAAACATTCATTTTATGAGCAAATGGCTATGGCGCTTTAAAAAGAAAAAAGAAAAGCTGAGAGGGAAAATTATGAAAGCATCATTAAATTAATTTTTTGGTCATTAATTTATAAGCTAGGCCAAATTTACATAACTATATGAAGAATACTTACATGCCACTGAAAAATACGTAAGGCTTATAAAGATCCGCCAATCGCATCACCACATTTATCTTTCGATGAAGAATTGTATAAATATCTTTGTATTTCTGGAATAACAAGATATTTACCAAATACAATACCTGAAAAATAAAGAATGTTTATTTCCCAAATTCAAAAGCAATTTTTGCACTTGGACTTTATAATGTGAGATTTTTTTAATGTGAAATTGTGTGATAATGAAGGGTGGGTGCACGAACCTTCAAAGGCAGTAGAAAGCAAATCGCCATGTAAATGTAGAAGGTAGTCATGCTGTACAAGGGTGTGCCTCAGCCAATTCTGACTATGCTTCCGTTCCGGTCCGTCAATGGATTTTTGGCGAAGTAACGAAATGTGACATCACGAAGAAATGGAGATTTTACAGGATTTCTCATTGAAGATCCTAAATGATAAATGATTTCTGAAGGTTGGTTTACTGGTGCCACCATTGCCACCACAATGGCATTGACAACCATATCACCTGGTATCTGCGATTAAAGACGTAAATCAAAGAAAATTTCGCTATTTGTAAGTGCTTATTTTGTCAAAAAGAAAATGTGGTGTACTATAGATTGATAGATTGATTAAATACCACATCGCAAATGATCTGCGGAGATGTAATGAAGCATGTCAGTCTCCCTTTGGCATATTCCGCGATTAAGCGATCAATGGTTCTGTAATATCGACACACAATTCATGGAAGTTAAGTCGGAAATGGAACAAGAGATGTGGATTTTGGGGACAAAATGAGGTAGCATCACTAGAAATCAGGAATTGTTAAATATTTAGGCTCAATTTTACACGACTTTTGGAAATATATATATGTTGCTATAATTATTCTGCTAAAGAGTTGGATTAATGATTAGTATGCATTTTGGGTATGAACCTCTAGGGCCCTAGAGTGGTTCTCTGTTTTTTTAAAGGAAAATTAATTATCATTACTGAATGAAAATATATGAATGTAATGCAGTCTTTAAATGAGTATCAAGTTACGAATAATTTGAGTAAGACTATTTTAATTAAACTTCTATGAGAAAATCTGCATGAAAGCAACTAATAAAAATTAATCATTTCTCTTTATAGATAATATACCTTAAACCTTCAATCCAACCCGGAAAAGGTTCTTTGCAGGTACTCAATACCATGGTGGGGCGAAGAATGCGAAGCGGAATATTATCCCTCATTTCAAGCATAATCATCTCTGCCATTGCCTTGGTGAATACATAAGCGTTTGGCCAACAAAATAGCCTTGCACTGTTCATCATCAATAAAACATCTCACATTAGACGACAAAAAATAATACCATAATATCAATAGATTTATAGTTTATTGTCACTAAAGTCAACTCTATCATTAAAGGTTGAAAGTTCGATTCCTATGGAGCACGACTTGTCAATCAAGAACAATAACATATGTAATCAAAAGTGATGATTTTTTTTTTAAGCAAAACACTACATATTGATGGTTGTTTTATGATTACTATAGAACTAATCAATATCACAAATGTTTTCACAAACAACATAGGGTCTCAATTCTCTAAAACATGAAAAATAGAAATAGAAAAAATTAAAAAATTTATTCAAAAAGAATTATTTATTTATTTTTTATGAAAAACAAGTGCTCACACTAATATGGAACATAATACAAAAGCCTTATTTTTTTTTAATTTAAATAAAAATCGTTTTCGATTTTCACAAATGAACACATTTTTAAGTGTTTTCTAGTATTTTGAATACAACAACAAAACAGAAAATTGAAAAAACTGAAAAATGTTTTTCAAACTAAACAGACTTATATTTTTGTCAACAAAACATCTTTGTTGTGCTAGACTTTTTTTTTTTGTTTTTTAATTTGTAATATCAATTGACTTTTTATAGTACCGCTCATTGCCGTAGTCTTTCATCGCTGCAGTAACTTCGTCCTCTGTAGTATTTATATTTGACTGAAGTTCTCTTAACTTCTGTTGCATCAGTTTCTTTTCTGCATCAATATCTATCTTCTGGAATCTGTTTTTTGCTTCACCCATTTCCAATGCCCTTTCCGGAATAATCCCCGACTCTTCGCCGCAAACATAAGCTGAAAAAAATTAGAGTACAGTTAAATGTCGATTCCGATGAAGACATATAATGTTGCTTCGAACAACCAAAAAAAAAACGAAATCTACAACTAAATTCATTTATTAAATACTTGGAAATGGGCCCTATATTTTGCACAATTTCATGGCTAAGTCATTTTTTGTACAAAGTTTTTTCGTTTTATTTACGTTTCATTCTACTAGAAATTGAATTATCGATTTGTAATTTCGAAAAGTGATTTTTATTTTTTTTAATAAAAACTATCCTATTGCATGCTTCCAAAATCAGTCTAATTAAGCTGATAGGGCATAAGTGTGCTTGACCTCTTTTTCAACAAAAAAAAGACAACTATATTAGTTTCTGCAATGGAGTTGTACGAACACAATTTAAAATATAACATTAATTCTTGTTTACCTGTGGAAACATGGACAAGCATATTGAGTTTGACACATTTCTTAGCAAAATTAAGGACATTCAAAGCTCCAAATGTATTGGTGCACAATGCAACATCGTATCTTCAATCACAATATGGAAGAGAAGGGGCAAAAAGGAAAACTCCATTAGTCAGAATTTCGTAAGTGAAAAAAAAAATTGAAAGCAATAAACAGCTATTATAATTTAATTAATTTTATTTTCAGAATGAATAAAGAGTCGTCATTTAATTATGGTTACCTCTCATCAAAGCTGGTTACGGCAGCAAAATGAACCAAGGCATCAATTTCTCGCAACATCTCATCTTTTAAAATAGGGTCCTCCACTCCTAAATCTTTCTTGGAGACGTCTCCAGGTACTGCAGTTATCTTTTCAAGTACAAAGGTATGCAGTCTTTCGCCATGTTTCTCCCTTAGGATGTTAAACAAGTCCTTCCTTACGACCTAAGAATAGTGAGACATGCATCATTATTTTCGAGTGATGCTTGGTGACATCTTAACTCAATTAATTCACTAAATTGTCTTATTGTAAATCACTGTTTATTGACAATTTGGTAAACTAATAGAGACAATTTTGTAAAGTGACTTGAGTTGCTGTCACATCATAATAGTCTTAGTTGAGTTGTCGAACCTGCTTTGTTTTTTTTTTTCTTTTATTCCTATTGGTTGATTTGCATAGCCTAGAGTAGTCTTATTTTTTTTTTCTTTTGTGTGCTTCATGCAGCTGGCATGTACTAATGTCCTACAATTTGTACATAAACCATTTTAAGGCTCCATTAATAAAAGATGATACCTTTAATTCAACAAATATCTTTTGAGATTTCAAGTTTTCTCAACACACATATTTTTCCTTACGACAAACCTAAAGAATGCTATAATTATTTTTCAAACAGTTACGAGCTGAACAACAGTACCTCATTATGGAATCGTTCACTTGCAGATTGAGCATCCACTGCTCGTAAGAGAAGATAGAGCTTCTTTATATTTGGTTGAACTCTCAATACCTTCTCTACAAAAACTGCACTTGTTAAATAAAATTAATAGTGTCAAACAATATTTCTTAAATCCTGAGGTTTCTTCATGGACTAATAATCCACTCACTTGTTTGACAACACGATCATTTATAAGATAGAATTACCTGGTATATGATTAAAAATAAACAAAAATTCCATTTTTTTAACGTTAAATACTCGGAATAATCGCAATATAAAGAACAAAGGATGATATTTATCGACAAAAAGGAAGAGAGAGAGAGAGAGAGAGAGAGAGAGAAACGTTGCTGCTCAATCTAATTGAAGAAAAACATATGGCCTAAATCATAACCAAGCCCCTAAACTTTTCTTATCTTCCTTATATTGAGCCCTTTATTTTTTCTATTTGAGTTATTTAACTCCTCAAATTATTCCTGCTAAATCCAAATAAGAACATCAATTACAAAGAATTTACGATACCCATTGTTAGATACTATCATATTCTTTTGTATCAGCCAAATTATTTATTTGAAAAACTGGTGCATGATAACTGCAAGGATAAATAATCCCAAGTTTGATTACCTAATTTAGTACTTAAATTAAAGTATCAAACACTTAATATTTTTTAATTGATAACCATTATATTTATGGGTCAATATTTCCTCAATTGAATTAATTCAGTCATAAACCACTTAATACACTAAGTCAAAATTTTTGACTTAAAATTATCACTCAACACACTCAGTTAAGAATTTTGAATCAGTTTCGGCTAGATTAAAAACATATTGCTTTGTATACGGCTCATTTCAACTTCTTTAAAATATATATTGCTTTATATGTATTATTAGTTTATTTTAAATAATACAAAGAAAATTTAAAATATTATATATATATTTATAGTGCATCTCAAGTTAAAAATTAGCTAAGTCTATCTTTTTGAAGCTCAACATGATTCATGAACTCGAACTACTTTTGATCTAAACTTTAAAAAAAAAATTACCTGGTGAACCATTTTATATTTTTCAAATTTCCAGCGGACCGTCGTATAATATTTTTATTACTACAATGTTTTCCGTGTGGTTTTCAATTTTCGGATTCTCATTTATATTGCTGCCTCTATTTATTTTCTTTTTTTTTTTGGCAATTCCCGTCTCAATTCTTTCATTTAACTTTCTCTCTCTTCATGGCAAGCTCTCCCTCTCTCTAGCATCCTCTCAACCATATTTTCTCTTCCTCTAATCTCGTTTCTCTTCTCTCTCCTTTCAATCTATATGAATTTAACGGCTTGAATCTTGAATTGCGATTTGATACTTGTTTTTCTCTGTGTTTGTAATGGTCACTCCTCTCTCTAAGATCTACTTGATCTCTACAGCTTTATCTTATTGTGTGGGTTAGGAGTTCATGAGGGAGGGTAATTTTTCAGTGAAATGTAAAGCTTATCGGTTGATTGTAAGCAAATTGTTATTTAATTGATATAAGCAACCAAACATAAAACATTCAGTAAAATGATTGTAAATTTATCTCATATATAAATTTTTTTTGTTTGAAGTGATTATAACGTTTAAAGTTGAATAGGATTTTAATACTAACCAAATCAGTTAGATAATTCAGTTGAATATTACAATTGTCTAAACGGTATTCAATAAAATTTTAAATAGAATTCGATTGGTGTTTTGAATTAGTATTTAAGTGCATTTCAATATGTATCCTTTATAACTAGAATTGTCTAAATGATATTCAATCAATTTTCAAATTGTATTCGATTATTCAATCCATTTTTTACTTGTATTTAAGTGGTTTTCAAGCCTTATTGAAAACTAAAATTGTGTAAATGGTAATTTTTTGAATTAGTTTTTAAGTACTATTCAATTGCTATTTAGTTTGTTTTTAACTACTATTTAAGTTGTTTCAATCTGTATCCTTGAAACTAAATTTGTCTAAATGATATTCTTCCAGTTTTAAAACTACATTTGATTGGTATTCATAAGTGGTTTTTAATCCTTATTAAAAATCAAAATTGTTTCGCTAGTAATCAATCAATTTTTAAATAGTATTTAATTGTTATTTAATTAATTTTCAACTAGTATTGAAGTGATTTTTAATCGGTATCCTTGAAAATTGGAATTGTCTAAATTATTTTGAGTTTTTAATCAAATCCATTGAATGTTATTTTGGTATGAAAAAGGGTATATTAAATTGATTTCCAGTCGGTATTCAAATATATTATATATTTTTACTTTAGAATTTAAGTATTATTTAGGATTATATGGGTTTAAAGTTCAATGCAGACAATACTTTAGAAAAGTGGGCTTGGCAATCATCACATCATGTGATCCACAAAAATTTGCATAATCTATGAGAACCATAATGTCTCAACCCCTTAGGCCCTCCCAGGGATCGGATATTATTATATCACCATTCCCATATCGACTTAGAATTCAGACCAAATGTCGCATATAAATAACTTTCTCCTTCAACCCATCTAGCCGCCTTCTAAAGAAAAAATTGTTTGGAATTAAAATCTTAAGGAAATAATCCTTTTGTAAGGTAGGTGTAACATCTCGCTCATTGTGACTAAATTCTCTATAACAATAAGCTCGATTCCGATTCGATCTTGAATTTTTGAGATGATGATTAGATGTTTGATGATGTTTAGATGTTTGATGATGTTTTAGAGTTATTTAAGTCTTTTGATCATAGTGGAGTTCGGTGGAATTGAATGGAAGAAGTAGAAAAAAATCAATTTGAGGTATCAGCTCCTAATAGTCAACCTAAAGTTTGGGTAGTTGAATAATCGGGTAGTCGACTCACCGAATTGGGTAGTTGACTAGTGGCGTATGTTATTCATTAGTCAACTACTAGGTTTTGGTAGTCGACTAATGGGTCACAGGTCTATATATACCCCCAACTCGACTCATTTTGGCTCACCTTCCTTTTTCAGTCAAAACACTATCAAACTCATCCAAATCACTGTTCCATTAATTACCCATCACTCCTAAGCATCTTTTGAGGTAAGATCGATCCTCCATTCCACTTATTTACTCATTTTCGTTCTTGAATCTAGCATTTTTTGTTTTAGGCCGAATTGAGCTAGGGTTCGGATTTTTGACGATTTCTGTTGAAATGAATGTTAAAAGATGATAGATCATGATGGAAATAGGCTAAAGGAACATAGACAGGCTTGGAATCATGATATTTGAAGAGTTATTGAATGGGTTAGGGTTTAGTTTGGGTTTGAGTGATTTTTGGACGATTTTGAGTTGTTGTAATGAAACAATTTATAGATTTGAATTTCTGAGGTTGATTATAGTTAATGTAGGTGATCAGGAATGAGCTTTACCGGTGACTCAAGAGTTAGACTTTTTTTGGGTAACCGACTCTGAAAATTGCCGAAGGGACCAAAAGCATAATTTTCATAGTTTCAAATAATTAGATGAGTAAACTAAAATTTTGCTAAAGTTTGGGTTAGATTTTTAATTTTGAGAGTTTGGCGACCATTTTGCAATTTCTAAGAGTTTAAGGACTTATTTGGAAATTTTGACTATTTGAAAGACCAATTTGCAAATTTTAAAAATTTGAAGGCTATTTTGTAATTTTCAAGGACTTAGGAAATAAAGTATAATTTTACAAAAGTTGAGGGATCAAATTATAATTTTACAAGATGATTAATTTCCTAGAAAAGAGTGATAGATCTTCGATCACAATAGATTTTTCACATTGTGCGAAGGTTCAGGTCTGCATTTTCATATCATGCATTTGATATTAATACAATACCCCATCTTGATGTTTTTGATATGCATGTTCCTATCAGCGTGATCAGCTAGACACCTAGGGTGTTTGACTGGATCCTCATCTTTGGACATCAAGTGAGTGGATAACAGCTTCAGACACAAGTTGTGTCTTCTGAACCTATTTGTTTTTTATGTGTTTGACGATATCTGAAAACTGACTAATTAATGGATCAATAATTTATTAAAATATATTATATGATAATCTTTGAATACGAAATCTGTTCCTGAAAAAAGACAGTATATATTATGTGCTTTCTCTTTGTTTTTTATCTTCTTATTGCATGCTTGTCGGTTTCGGTATTATTACTATATATATTTCTAATATGAGACGCTTACCTACGGGGTACGTAGTCTTTGGTATACCAATGCTATTTTTGAAATATTTTTAAAATAGTTTACGTGATGTCCCAGAGGCGATCAAAAGTATGGTTCCTCATTGAGTTTACTCACCTTCCCTTAACATTTTCAAGTATTCAGCTTTTGGCTTTGGCAATCGTCCGTCATCTTGGATCTCAATGAGGCATCTTCATTGTTTAGTAATACCCTTTTGGTCAGACTCTTCTGTTTTTGGTATTAGAGCTCCACACTAGGATGCTATTTTGTATTTTGGTATTCTCATATTTGATCTATATTCACTGATATTATTTTGATTTACATATTTACTTATATATTTATGGTATTTAATAAATCTATTTATGCTACATTTGTTGAGTTATAAATGTTTTAACAAATGTTTTGATAAACAAATAAGTTGGGTAGTATATTTGAATCTCTAAGGTTTGTGCAAGATAGGCTGAGCCTCTGGTTCGGTTCGTCTTGTACACTGATCATGGTCTAGTAACAAGTTGTGACAGTAGGCCTGATGACATTAAAGAAATGTGGTCCACAATAGAGTTTAAAATTTAAAATATTAGTAATTTTATTTTAAATCTTTTAATTATTTATATTCATGTGTTTTTAAATTAAATTTACATTAAAACATATAGATTTATATGTGAATTTCAAAATAATCATGTATATAACCTAAGTTGATTATTAGTTGCATTAAATTTGTCAAAGAAATAATTGTATTCAACATATATTTATTTTTCAGCTCATACAAAACAGTTCTTCTAAATGGATTTCAATTTTATAATAAAGGTGTGATGTATTCGGCAAGATAAGTTAGGTTGCGTAGTGTTTTTTTATAGCCCTTAATTGAGCATAATTGTATAATAAATTTATTTTAATTAGTTAGATTGATCATTTTAATACAATTACTCAACCAAATCGATAAATTTAATCACAATATTCTTGAAAACAGAAAATGAACTAATGTGTATATGTCAAATCCAACATAACATTCGAAAAATAAACTGAATTCCATTGTCTTAAATTTTTTGTTATAATCACAGTTATTCATCATTGGTT
Source organism: Flueggea neowawraea (assembly GCA_948243855.1). NCBI lineage: Eukaryota > Viridiplantae > Streptophyta > Magnoliopsida > Malpighiales > Phyllanthaceae > Flueggea > Flueggea neowawraea. Next base: position 4,700 of record CAODLS010424826.1, on the reverse strand, counting down.
CCTTTATTTTTTTTACTAACATTTTTTATATGTAAGAAATAAATTAATCATCTGATTCACAAAAAGTTAGATTAAACAAATCTGGTAAAAAAAACTACCTTGTACAATTGATTCTTACTATAGTAATTTATTCAAAATTATTCTTTGGAATAACTTAGTTGTAGGAGTTTCGAACAACCCTTCTTTATTAAGATACAACATACATAATTAGGAGATAAAATATTATTAAATAATATTTTAACATTTTGTGAGTCTCACTCGAAAGAAAAATTCAATTTAAAAAGAAAGAAAGATGCTCCATTTTTATATAATCGAAAAAGAAAACGAAACAAATAAAGAAAAAAAATCAATTATGCTCTAATAATATGAGATGAATACGAATACATAATACCCTAGCTAGTGAATGCAAATTAACTCAAAAAGCCAAATTGGCAACGGTATAATTTGTTATAGTTATGTGCTTATTATTCTGATTAAAATATTATTGAAACGAAATATATATTATTTTGAGCAAATATAAATATCTGAAAACTAATTAAATATGTACTTTTATTATAAGAAAATTAAATACGTACTCTTTGCTAGAAAGCCAGTTGCACCAGTGATCAAAATGCTATTACCCTCAAGAGACTGAAGAATACTTTGGAATTCCATTCCCAATATATGATGATTTTGGGATGTGCAAGCTCTGGAGGAAGCTGGATTGTGTTGATCTATTTCGAAGACATATATATATAGGCAAGACTTTGCTCATTCACATATTTACACTCAAATTATTGCTGCGCAGTCTGGTCCCGTCATTGTTAGTACTACCCCCTCCGAACTGATATATTTGTTTTATTTTTTGTCTCATCTAAATTCTAAGTTTTAATACTTGGAAAATTTTTTTAAAATGATATTTTTTAAGCTAATCAATAAATCGTAAGTAAAACTCCTATTATTCAAAGTGTTTTTCCACATTTAAGGTTACGACACATTTAAGGTTCCACGTTTAAGCAAGTAAATATATGACAGTAACCTAATGGCCTCCTCTCAGCCCTCTAGTTCTCTCTAACTCCCCCAACCCTACCAGCACAGTCGAAACCATAGCCTCACCACTAACCACCCTAGCCCACCACTAAGGCTGCAATTGAGCCGAGTCGAGCCGAGTCAAGTTTAAGAGTGCTCAGGCTCGACTTGGCAGAAAATATGTTGAGCTAGAGCTCAAGCTCGTATCGAGCTTTTTTTTCTATTCGTGCTCGGCTTGTTTAGAAAAAGGGAAGCTCGCTTACTGAAATCTTGCTTAATTCTATTCACGAGATTAGCTTAATAAAGCTCGACAGAATGTGTATTCGAGCTCAGCTCGTTACTGCAAAAACATGTGGCTTGATTGAAGCATTGGTATTCGTAGTTGAATTCTCAACGGATTGCACTTCCATTAAACCTACAACAAAACTTTCTGTAGTTTCATTCTCTGGCTATTATCAAAACAAAAAAAAAGAAGACAGAACTAAAATATACTAGAACAATAGCAACCTAAACCTGAAATTAAATCAAGCAACCAAAACCTAAAATTCATTCAAGCAACCTAAACCAGTGGACATTATTGATAATTCTTAATACCCATAATCGTCACAGATTCATAATCAAGAAAATCAAGTGAAATAAAAGTAGAGAACTGAAATTAAACCTAAACCAACCAACAAAACAAACTTATAATCCTAAAAGATCGACAATCTGAAATACCTAAAGGTTTAATGTGTGAGAGCGGCGTGAGAAAGAGAGATCAACGAGAGACAGAGGGTGGCCAAGAGAGAGAGAAATCAACAAGACATAGAGATTGGCCGAGAGAGAGAGAGATTGACGAGAGACATAGATTGGCCACAAGAGACAACAACGAGAGGAAGAGTGAGCAACAAAAGCGACGGGTGGAGGGGGTTGATGGCGAGTGGCGTCGAAGATGGATGTGTGGGTATGGCTAGTTTTTAGAGTGTTTGAATGAGGAAGAGTGATAGGATCACTTGTAATTAAGAACCCAGATAGAGAAATCAAAACAGAGAGAAATAGGGAAATAGAGATGGATGTTTTTATTGAATATTTGATAAAGAAAACACTGATAACACAGTAGCAGTTCAAGAGGCTACATTCTCTCCACCACCAACACAATAACAAAATGCAAATTCTCACCATCCTCTCTTCACGTCCCTTCCCACTATTTCTATCATTCCTCTAACAAACCTGCCAGCTCATCCGCTACATAAAAAAATAACTAACAAACATCCCACTACAAGCAACAAGGAATAAAATAGCTAACATGAGTAAATTTCCCTTCAATGAGCAACCCATCAATCCATCCCAGCCCTCTGAAATCCACAAAGCTTTTTTCGAGTGTAATGAAACTTGATTAGAGGCCTATCCTTACCCACCCCTACCCCTTACCGCCTTTCACAATCACCTTGTGGAAAGATGGAAACAATTCTTGAAGCAAGTCATATGGCTCCCATATGGATTTAAATTATGGTAGTTGACGCCTTTTAATCAAAAATTTGTGGCCCTCATGAGATTGACGCATATCCAACACCTTTTCTGGTTCAACCACCCAATCCAAATCAACTGAGAGGGTCGGTGGAAGAAGTTGGACTGTGGAGGTGTTACCAAGTGCCCTTTTGAGTTGTGAGACATGCAAGACGGGGTGAATAGCCGCAGTAGTAGGTAAATCAAGCTTGTATGCCATTTTTCCCACTCGCGCAAGCACCTGGTAAAGACCAAAATATCTGGGGGGGGACAGTTTTTCATTTGGCCTGACCGCCAAGGCTTGTTGCCGATAGGGGCGTAGTTTCAAATACACCATGTCTCTTACATCAAACTCCACATCTCGGAGGTTTTGGTCAACCATCTTCTTCATGCAATTATGAGATAAAACCAATTGTTCCTAAAGCTCCATAAGCATTAAATCTCGTGCCGCCAACATTTCCTCCAAAGTTGAATTGGTGGTACTATTGTGTTCATAACGAACAAGAGGAGGAGGGTCTCACCCATAAACAACCTTAAAAGGTATGGTTTTGGTCGAAGTGTGATAGGAGGTGTTATGGCAATACTCCGCCCAATGTATCCACTTGGACCAATTTTGCGGCTATTGACTAGCAAAATGTTTCCAAGCAGCGGTTCACCACTTCAAATTGACCATCCGTTTGGCAATGGTAAGCGGTACTTATGTTTAAATGCGATTGATGTAAGCGAAACAATTCCAACCAAAAGTTGCTAAGAAATATACGGTCTATATCTGACATAATACTCTGAGCGAAACCATGCAATTTAACCACCTGAGCCATGGATTCCTTTGCCACTCCCTTAGTTGAGAATGGATGCTTGAGCAAAACGAAATGGGAGTACTAACTGAGTCTGTCAACCACCACCAGGATAATGTCATATCCATGTGAATAAGGTAGCCCTTCAATGAAATCCATTGAGATGTCATCCCAAATAGCTTACGGTATGGGCAGTGGCTGTAAAAGACATGTTGGAGATGAGGATTCTTACTTTTTTTTTTTTTGGCAAATGGACACTTTGCCACAAATCGTTTTATATCTCGCCTCATACCATCCCAATACAATTATGTCGACGCCTGCTTGAAAGTACGTAGAAAATTGTCATGCCTAGCTGCTAAACTGCCATGAAACTCCTCAAAATTTTGAGTATAAAAATAGAGGATTTAGGTATAAAAAGTTTACCTCCAAAGTATAGGCTGCCATATAACCATGTCAACCCTGGGTTTGGCAAAGGGTCTCGTGATAACTCTGTAATTATTTCCTAACGCTGTGAATCCTGTTGAATCTTTTGTTTTAATTCTTCCCAATCAACCCAAGAGGTTACAATATTAAGTTCCGTATAGGTGGCAATCTAGAAAGTTCATCCGCAGCTTTGTTTTCTGGCCAAGGTTTGCACTGTACTTCAAAATCATATCCCATCAACTTTGTGAGCCACCGTTGGTATTCCAAGGTTTGCACTGTACTGTAAGGACTTTTGATCTGTCCGAACAATAAAATGATGGCCCAATAAATAATGGTGCCATTTTTGCACTGCTAACACAATTGCCATTAGCTCCCTCTCATAAACGGACTTATACCTTGCTCTTCTTACCAGTGCTTAACTAAGGAAAGCTATAGGTTGGCCTTACTAAGATAAGACTGCTTCCAACCTTATGCTTTAGGCATCAGTTTCCACAACAAAAGGCTTGGTAAAGTTAGGAAGAGCTAGAATAAGGATTGACTTCATGGCAGATTTTAATGTCTGCACTGGCTTAGATGCCTCTTTAGTTCAAGTAAGCCCATCCTTCCTCAAGAGCTGGGTCAATGGTGCTGCTATCTTGCCATAATCCCGGACAAACTGACGATAATATCTTGTAATCCCAAAAAAATCGTGAAACTCCTTGGCTTTTTGGGGTTGTGGCCAATCCTCAATGACACACACTTTATGTGGGTCTGTAGCTACACCTCCATCTTAGAAGATGTGACCTTGGTATTCAAGTTCAGTCTGGCAAAAACAATATTTTTTGGCATTCGCAAACAATTAGTGCTTACGAAGCACATTTAGCACTTCCCGTAACTGATCAACATGGGTAGCCAAATTAGGACTGTAAACAAGAATGTCATCGAAGAACACAAGTACATACCAGCGTAGAAGCCCTTCGAAGATCGAGTTCATTAGTGCCTGAAAGGTTT
>CAODLS010424779.1:0-19245 GCA_948243855.1 Flueggea neowawraea | reverse complement strand
TTGTAGTATTTTTAATTTAATATAATATTTAATATTTTATTTGTAATATTTTAATTTTAATGTAATTTTTTTATGTTAATTTAATTTTTAAATTTTATGAATTATTTTTATTTTAATGTAATATTTTTATTTTAATGAATTATTTTTTTTTGAATGAACTATTTTTATTTTAATGAATTTGTGGTAAAAAGTATTAAATAAAATATTAGATAAAAGTTGGGGATTAAAATAAAATTGTGTTTAGTGAAAAGTTGAGTAGGCGTCCTGCGGGAATCTTGAAATAGCTCTTGGATTACGGATGAAAAAGCTGAGGGCTAGAAACTAGAGACTTTAATAAAATAATAATAAAAATGCTGAGCAAACGTCCGTCGGGACGACTTCAGAAACTATGGATTACGAGTAGCCTTATGGATGCATCCTGGACATGTCTTTTATTAAGATCTCAAATTATCCACAAATCTGACCATTATTCACGATAGGTTTTCTTTTCACTCAATTATCCATGCTATTTATCTCTAACCATTTATTTATTCAGGTGAAGATAGAATTTTTCTATCTTCCAATTCCAATAATCACATTGTCGTAAATGTATTTGAAAATTACATTTATCCTTCTCTATGTGATCTTTGTAATAAATATTGGATATCAGTGACAGCAGATATTTGATAGATTTATCCTTCTCGAAAAAGTTGTGATAAATACTGTATATCAACAACAACAGATAAGTATTAGATTAAATTGAGATAAATATTGGATTATATATTGGATATCAGTGACAGCAGATATTTCATGCATTTATCCTTCTCTTTGTGACGAAAAAATTGTGATAAATACTGTATATCAACAACAACAAATAAGTATTTAGATTAAATTGAGATAAATATTAGATTATAGTTAAAATATTCATCTCCAGTATATAAACTCTTGCTTTTATCAACTCTCATCACAAAGACTTCTGAGAGTTTATCTCCCAAGTCTGGCTTTTATAATTTTGTTCAATAGTCTTATCGATTCATGGTTCTTCAATCTTATCGATTCTAAGAAAGTCTTGTTGTTTTTGTGTTGAGCGGAGTAGGAATTGAGGTTCCTAAGATTGAAATTCGGTTTGAGCATTTATCGGTATAAGGTGGTGCTTATGTTGGAAAAAGGGCACAATCAACTCTGCTAAATGCTGCCATGAATGCAATTGAGGTCTTGAACTAATCTTTGAAACTGGATTTGTTGAATTTATGTCTTTTTTTATTTAATTTAATCTCTAGAGTTTGTACTTGAGTGAATTTGATGCTTTGTTATTTGCAGTACTGATAGATACAATCTGATATCCATCTGTTTCAATCAACAGGGAATTCTTGGATTGTTAAGAATTTTTCCATCTAACAAGAGGGTCGTCAACATACTCAATGATGTCAGCGGAATAGCAAAACCTTCAAGGTACACTCTGTCATTAAATAGGAGTTTGATTAGCACCAAAATCTTTGCATTGACGCTGTTAGTTAGGTTCTGATAGCAAATTGTTATGCATTGCAGAATTATTAAGTGAAGATATATAGTATTTTGTAGAATCTTTTTTAGTTGCTTCAGCTTTGGTTTACGATTAAAAATCACATACTTAACTTATATCAATAGCATCATACATCATATTCCAATACGTTAATCTCCAAAAGTAGTTCGATTAAACTACTTAGAACTCATTTACTATTTGTAATTTAATTTTAACAACTTAATAAGTTCAAGTAAATCAAGTAAATATTATTGTTTTTTCATAACGATATAATTTCGAACATTAATTAAGGACTTGAAGTAACATATATATATATTTCCAAGATTTGGACTAGTGACGTTTTAACCGATTGACATGCGATGACTTTTCTAAATATCTTCTATCTTTTACTTTTTGTAATATAATATAAAAAGTTTCTAAAATCAATAATTACATAACAAAAACAAAATAGTATATGTATCAATAGATACATTTAAATCAATATATATTATTTCACATATAAATATAGTTATGTAAATTTAACGCTATGATGAAAAATTTAGTTTTTAAATTTGATATATAAATTTGTAGTTAGCATGTGATTTATAATGGACTAACAAAATATCAACATATAAGGTTTTTCGAAAATGAAGAATTAAATATAAAAATTAATAGTGATTTGATACTTTCGATCAAAATATGATGATATTAGTTATATTGACTTAATTCAACGCATGCATATACATTCACTTAATTAATATTATAATATAAGAATTAATATCTTTTATTTTAATGAATCTATATACTTCTCGAGGAAAACAAATAATATATTTAATTCATGAAAGAATTATGAATAAAATTATAAAATATCATAAATAATTTCAAATATTTAATAGTTATAATTTCTCTCTTGGTTTGCTAATATTTTAATTTTTCTCATTGAAGTAATAATTTTAAAAATATTTTTGAAACAAAAAATATATTATTTATTAATTTAAATAAAAATATTATAATTTACCATGTGTAGCATGAGTATTGCACTAGTTATACTTTAAAACTAATATCATAAATATTATACAATAAACCTCAACTCCTAATTCTTAAACTAATATTGTTAACCATTTACATCTTTTAATTAATATTCAAAGTATAATAATACATCTTATATACAAAGATATTTGATATTATAAACTATATTTTGTTTATATATATTTGAGTTTTTGTTCATTTAGCAAAATATTATACATATTATTAATTTGTTAAATATGGTGTCTAAACTACGTAGTTTCATTCAAAACTATTGTATATGGGACTTTAATTTCATGTTAGTGTAATTTGTTTATATTTTTAAGATAAGATTAATGCGATATTTTTGTATTTAAGTTGAATTTTAGTGAAGAAAATCTTCGATTTCTGAACCCATCTCCGTCCTAAAATCTCCGAATCTCTGTCCTATTTTGACACGACCCATAGTCGGACCCGTGACCGGCATACGAGGCGGACCGTCTGTGGAAGCCCGACCCATCCCGCACAAGCCTCAGAGTACAAAACAATTATTCAAATACAATTTTATTAGCCAAATTAAAACCGTTTAATAAATATGAGTTTTAGAAAATAATATTCCCAAATATTAATAATAATAAAATCATTAAATAAATAAATATAGTTGAAAAAATTTGTACCGTTTCAAATTCAATTACAAGACCATACCCACTATTCGGTATGTGGAGCATCTAACAGAACAAAGGTCGAGCCCGAACAATAGGGCATTCACTGCTGGCAAAACTCTTCACTGAGCGCGGAGGTCAATAACTGCTACAAAATGCCTGTAGAGTGAAGTATAGAGAACAAAGAAAAGAAAAAGAAAAGGAATGGGTCAAACCCAGTAAGAGAGGACACTCCAAACCGTCTCATATGTGCCTCACAAAGACTGTTGTGAAAACAGTTTAAAATTCACCACATGCAAAAAATAAGTGTACATACATATACACACCATATACTGAATAATAATATTTAGAAAACCATTTCGAAATCCTTTTCAGACAAGGCATCCATCAGACAGATATACATATTAGCAAAAATATATTCCAAATAAAGATCCTTAGTTTTCAAAATATGAATTAGCCAAAATATTTTCTTTCAAAATATTTGTCAAAACTTGTCTTTATTATTACCATTTCTTTTTCAAAGTATTTCAAATAAATTTTTCCAAAATAGCTTCAAACAGAAAATTCTCGAAAGTACTTTTCAGACAGAGATTTCAGACAAAATATTTTCCAGACGAAAACCATTTCCCAAAACATTTTTAGATGAAAAACTTCCAAAGTATTTTCAGAGTATGGTTTTAAACCTTTGTGGGACTTGAACAGAATATGACGAGTCAGCCGAACTCGATAATGGCCACTTAGGTACTCATAATATAGCCACTTAGGCACTCAGAATATAGTCACTTAGGCACCATGATAAAGTATAGTCACTTAGGCGAATATAAGCCACTTAGGCAAATGATACAATACCAGTGTATCAAAGCTACGTTACCCTGTAGCTGGGTGTCCCAAATAAAAATATTTTGCCAAAAACATTCGAAATTCCATATCATTTCAAATTTCCATACAGAAATATTTATTCCAGAAATATTTTAGAGTACTAAAATTCATTTGCTCTTTTTCAGATCGGGACACTCATTTCAGTACAAAATATCTGTTTTAGAAAACATTCTTAAATTTCTAGAGAATATTTTTCACATAGAATCTTTTGAAATCTGTACAAAAGATTTATTTCTAAATTTAAAATAAATATTAAGCCACAATATTTATTTTCAAAACTTTCAAAGTTCTCAGACAAATTCATTTTTTCACACAGGTTTCATACAGACAGATTTTATGATTCATATCCTTTACTTATACCAGATTACATACTACGTCCAGACACGTCAAAAATATATAATTTAGAAGACACAAACTATGTGTCTGAAATTGTCATTCACTCACCTGGACACCGAGCTAATAATCCAGTAGCAGTCCACCGGTGAAGGCTGGTTGCCTCGAGAGCTTAACAGAACTGAGAGCAAAGACACAGACAACAGAGTCAAATACGGTACTGTGGTCTTACTGAATTTGAATGCAATGCATGCAGACTCAGACTCTTGGAGTCACAGAAAATATATATCGAGAGTGAATCCATCACCCTCGACCCAAAATATATCATCCCCGTAAAATTACAGTTTGGTCTCCGACCAGTGTAAAATTATGTTTTAGTCTCCGAGACTCGACAAATTACAACACAGTCCCTAATGACAGCTGGGGTTACCGACTAATCATCCATAAGTCAGAATCCCAAAATTCTATCCCGAAATCTCAAAAATCACGATTTACGAAATGTCATGATTTGGTCCCTCAGGACCAAGGTTTACTCGAGTTAGTCAGAGGCTAATTCGAGTTGAACATTTTCCAATTTACTCGAGTTAGTCATGAAATAACTCGAGTAAATCTTGGGTTGTTTTACTCGAGTCAGTCGGTCGATAACTCTAGTAAGTCTTGGATTAACTTACTCGAGTTGGCCAAAATGCTTACTCGAATAAGTCACTTACCCAAACTATCCAAGACGATCAATCACTCAAAGCAACTGATGAAAATCATTACAAAATGCATACATTGACTCTAATAAACTTCCTACACATGAATATGTAATACTTTGCCCGTTCTATCTATATTTCCTATAGTGATTAGGGTTCGATTGCTGATCATAGATGCTCATCCTTATTGAGAGTGTGGAGATTAGATTGATAGTTGATTAAGTTGATGATCATGTAGGATTTGTGTTTTGGAATCTCGAGTATCAAGTTTGGAGAGTGGATAACTCAAGTTAGAGTTAGAGGTAACTCGAGTTGTGTGACTCCTATATAACTTGAGTTATCCAGAATTGTAACTCTAGTTAGGTGAGGTCCATATAAATCGAGTTAATCATTGTGTAACTCGAGTTATCTGGGTAAAAGTGGAATGACGTGTCAGTGTTCTTCGTCTTTAAAGACCCGAAACCGACCTTAAGTTGTCATTTCTTCCGATCCACTCATCTCAGACGCCTGCAATCTCTCTCAAGTTGTTCCTCAGCACTTTCTTTGGGTTGTTGAGGTAATATTGGGTCTTTAATCCTCTATTTCCTCATGTTTTCTATATGATCATACAAATTAGGTTTTAGGTTTAATTCGGGTTTATGATGAATTGATGAGAATTCATGTTATTTTGACGAATTGGAGTATAGATTTATGTTAGATCAAGGGTGATCAACATTAAGTTCCTTTTGTGTTTTGAAGATGTGCAAAACGTTTGACTTGAAGTGGAACACGTTGGAGAGCTCGAAGTTGCGAAACAAGCAACTGTAAGTGCTTCACGTATGTTAGACATGGTTCATGTACGTGAGAGAGGGTCTGAAGACAAGCAGAACACACTGAAATCCTCTGAAGCATGTTTCTCGTACGTAAGGATAAGTTAGTGTACGTGTGTTGTAATTGATGTACGTAAGATATAAGTTCACGTACGCAAAGCTTGCTAAAAGATGATCAATGTACGTGAGATAAAACAAACATACGTCAGCTGAAGAATTTACAGATGATGTACGTGAGGTTAAAGTGACATACGTGAGAATGACACAGATAGCTGCAACGGGAAGAAATGCATTCCAACGGTCATATTCTTCAAAGCAACGGTCATATTGATTCAAAGGGCTATAAATGCATCAAGGAAGGGCAAAAAAATGTGGATGATCATATGCTTTCAAGTCCCAATAATTTTCATCATTCCTCTCACTCCAAAACACCAAATCAAGCTAGAGATCAAGATCAAGAGCATCAATCTCAAAATACTCAACTATAGCATAAAACTTTCATTTGTTGTAAATTTTTTTCTAAACACTTTGAGAGTGAGAGAGGTTCCTATAGAAAACAACATTCTAATAGCTTTAGAGGTTTGAGCCATAATCAACATTGTTGGTTTTAAATGTATGAGCTGTAATCAACCTTGTAGGCTTTAGAGGTATGAGTCGTAATCAACCTTGTTGGCTTTAGAGGTATGAGTCGTAATCAACTTTGTTGACTTTAGATGTGTGAGCTGCAATCAACCTTGGTGTAAGGCTTTGTTGGATTGAACCATAATCAATCTTCAATAGTGGAAAGCCTAAGTGAGACTTAGGTAGTGGACGTAGGCATGGTTGGCCGAACCACTATAAAAATTGTGGTATTGTTTTCTCTCTTCAGTCCAACTCGTTTTTGCTCTACAAACTTAATCAAGGCATCCCAAAAAATTCTCCAACAATTTATGCTCAGGATGATGATTAGAGTATATGTAGTGGTTTAAGAATGATTTTATCGGTTGATTAGAGTATTTGGTCGAGATGGATAATCTGGGAAAGTGATTTACTCGAGTTATATTTGAGTAACTCGAGTAAGATAAGCCAGATTTACTCGAGTTATGGTTGCTTAATTCAAGTAAAGTAAGCCATGATTTACTCGAGTTATTTATTGTCTAACTCGAGTAAATGAGACCTCAGTTTACTCGATTTAGATCTGGGTAACTTGAGTAAACAGTGGTTCTGAGGGACCAAATTGTGATGTTTTGTAGTTGGAGAATTTGAGGATTAATTTGGGGAAATTGAGCGATCTTTGAGGGTTGCATATGCATTACATTGCACGCATTTTGGGTATGGCCACAATACCATATTTCATGATTATTATGTTGTATTTGTTACAGCATCTTATACTTACCAGCATTACCCACTAGCGGTGTTTTATTGGATTCTTAGAGCTTAGACATCCAGGTGAGTGGATGACAGCTTCAGACACATAGGTTGTGTCTCTGAAATTTATATTATTTTTGATATGTATAACACATGTTTGAAATCAGACTAATCTAAGGATTGATTAATTATATGCAAATGATTCTGTGAATAATAGTCACGAAATTGTTTTGAAGACTGATATATATATATATATATATATATATATATATATATTGATATATATGTTTTCTACAAGATTTGACGATGAGATATGCACGGTTTTGATTATGTTTTTGATTGTGGGACACCTTCACTACGAGGTGCGTAGCCTTTAGTATACCATCGTATGTTGAGACCTAGCTATCGAGGTAGACAGTAGCCATGTTACCCTGGCCGGTATATGATTGGATTATGGATCAGTGGCATGACCCTGATCAAAATATGGTGGGAGAGTGGCATAAACCACACCATGATTTCTATGGTCCCATGATAAGTATATGATGTTTTCAGAAAAATGAAATACTATGGATAGTATTTTATCAAAGTGTATGTGTTTGCTTTTGGTGCAAACGGTTTTACAAATGTCTCTCCTGGAAATCATATTATGTATATAGTGTGTATATATTTATACTTGATGTATACTGCATGTGATAGATTTAAATAGTTTTCAAACCAGTCTTTGTGAGGCACGTATGAGGCAATCTGGAGTGTTGTCCCTCACTCACTGGGTTTGACTCTTTTGCTTCTTTGTGTTTTCTTGTTTCTATGATGACAGGTTGACTTCACTCAGCAACCTTGGACATCTCCCAGCCTAGTGGGACACAATGATATTTTTGGTTAGTAACGCCTTTTTTGCCAGGCTACGGTTGTTGTTGTAGATGCTCCATACGGATATGCTGTAGGATTATGGGATTTGTGTATTTGACTTTTATACACTATTTTGCTATTAGATCACTTTGTATATATTTTCATACATTACATATTGAGATGTATACATGGTAAATATTATTTTCATATACTTATATATGTTTTTCCGCAAATGTTTTATAAATGAATGGGTAGAACTTATAATCCTATGAGGCTTATGCGAGATGGGCTGAGCTCCCATAGACGGTTCGCCTCGTACGCCAGTCATGGTTTTGGGAATGGGTCATGACAAGGGTGGTATCAGAACCTAGGTTTTCGTAAGTCTGAGGTCGGTGTGGAGCATAGGTATTTTTGATTGAGTCTCTTTTCTTTACCTCTGTATATCCTTTGACTTTTGTTCGGGTATTGTGGCGATTGCATACATATTGACATTTGCATATGATTCCATTCTGCTTGCAGAGATGGATACTCCACGTGGTAGAGGTTGTGGCAGAGGCAATGGGAGGCCTAGGAGTGTGCCAGTTGAGCCAGTCGATCATTCTGCTGTAGATCATCATGACTCGACTAGTTTGCCTGAGGTTATGGCACCAACAACTCAGCCACCACCTGTGGGTCAGATGGATGCTTTTGAGAGATTTATGCATATTCTAGTTCGAGTGGAGGCTATGTTAGCTGGTCATGAAGCTAGTGGTCAGCCAGTTCCACCAACGGCTGCAACACCATATATTCCTCCACCTCCGCTGGAGACAGTAGTACATGCACCGATTGTAGCTCTAGTTGCTTCACAGTCTGACGCTGAGGCACGTCTTTCCAAGTTTATGAAGCTTATTCCGTCGAGATTTGCGGGGAAGATGGAAGAGGATCCCCAGGATTTTACCTTCGCGATTGAGCAATGTTTTGAGGCGATGGAGCTTACTGATGATATGGTGAGGGTTAGATTGGCCTTATTTCTGTTGGAAGGTCGAGCCGCTAGATGGTGGCAAGATCGGAGGCATTGAAGGATATCTTCCTGGGAAGAATTTAAGACCGAGCTCACATTATCTGTTCTTCCTCCGAGTGAGAGGTGTAGGAACGCATATCAGTTTAATGAGTTCCATCAGGAGCCTAGGATGATTGTTAGTAAGTATGAGGACAGGTTCAGGGAGCTTAGTAGATATACACCTGCAGAGGCCCGTAGTGAGGAGGCTTTGGCAAGGAAGTTCCTGAACGGGTTGCTACTCAAGCTTAGGAGGTTAGTAGCAACTAAGCGGTTGTCTACAGTTACACAGATTTCTGAGACTGCGAGAAGTATGAAATATCAATATGAGAGGCAGCCTAAGGAGCCCAAGAGGGCAAAGACTGAGAGTGTGTCTGGAGGCCAACAGAGTCTTGGCCAGAGTAGTCAATCAGATTACAGACGCATAAATTCATTTGGGGCTAGAGATAGAGACATGAGTCTCAGAGAAGTAGTTTGGTACAACCAGCTGTACGTATTGGAGGTCAGAGTGCTGGAGGTTCACAGGCAGTTTGTGGGACTTACAGGAAGAGTCACTCTGGTACTTATGTCAGGGCAGTTTGGGCACAATATTGCTAATTGTCCCTTGAGGCATGAGTTAGGGACACAGTCGATTCAGTTAGTGGCTGAAGGTTCGGGCACTGCTAGCACAGGGGTTGGCAGGTGAGTAGGTCGAGGTACCACAGACTCTGAAGCTCGTAGCCAGGGTGGGTCGAGCAGTGGTCATTGACAGGGTGGACCGAGTAGTTCTGCTACTGATGGACATGCCTGAGTTTATAATCTGACACGTTAGGAGGGTTAGACATCCAATGCTACATTGACTGGTACATTAATTATCTCTGGTACTTTGGCATATACATTTTTTGATTCTGGTGCATCACATTCATTTGTCACGCCATATCTTGTAGAGAGAGCGATGTTAGTTTTGAGTCAGTTAGACTGTTTGTTAGAAGTATCTTCACATTTGGGTAGTAAGATGCTAACTGAATCTGGAGTCCGAGGTTGTGTGAGTGCCATTGAGGGGCACGAGTTGATAGCTGATCTGATTTTGTTGGACGTCGGGGAGTTCGACGTTATACTTGGTATGGATTGGCTTTCGACGTGACATGTTACCTTAGACTATTTTATGAAGAGAGTATGCTTTCGACTGCCAGGTCAAAGCGAGTTTTGTTATCAAGGTGAACGTGACAGCATGGTGCGAGGGTACGTGTTGGTCATTCAAGCTGAAATGATGATTCGTTGTGGTTGTGAGGCGTACCTAGTCTTTGTACTTACAAAGTCGATTAGTTCGGGATTGATGTTGAAGGATGTACCTATGGTACAAGAGTTCTCTGATGTATTTCCTAAAGGTTTACTGGGATTACCTCCTGAGCGAGAGGTTGAATTTGCTATTGAGGTATAACCTGGAACCGATCCGATATCGATTCCACCCTATCGGATGGCACCAGCTGAGTTGAAGGAACTGGAGAACCAGTTGAGAGAGTTGTTGGATAAAGAATTTATCCGACCTAGTGTTTCACCTTGGGGTGCTCCAGTGTTGTTTGTTAAGAAGAAGGACGGGAGCCTTCAGATGTTTATTGATTACCGACAGTTGAATAGGGTGACAGTGAAGAATCGATATCCACTGTTGAGGATAAACGATCTATTTGACCAGCTGCAGGGTGCACAGTAGTTTTCTAAGATCGATTTGAGATCGGGATATCATCAGTTGAGAGTTAAGGGTGAGGATATTCTGAAGATAGCTTTTCGGACTAGGTATGAACACTATGAGTTCCTAGTGATATCGTTTGGGTTGACTAACACACCAATGACATTCATGGATATGATGAACAGAGTATTTAAACCATACCTACATCGATTTTTTATAGTATTCATAGATGATATACTAGTGTACTCGAAGAGTAGAGAATAGCATGAGGATCACTTGAAGTCAGTCTTGTAGAATTTGCGGGAGCATCAGCTGTATGCGAAGTTCTCAAAGTGCGAGTTCTGGCTTGATCAGGTGATATTTTTGGGACACATAGTGTCTAAGGATGGAATAATGGTTGATCCAAAGAAAGTAGATGCAGTACTCCATTGGGATAGACCTAAGACCGTTACGGATATACGGAGTTTCCTTGGCATGGTTGGGTACTAAAGGAGGTTTAAATAGGATTTTTCCAAGATTGCATCTCTTATGACTCAGTTGACGCAAAAGGGAGTTTCATTTGTTTGGTCTGATAGGTGTGAGGACAGCTTCCTAAAGCTAAAGGAATGTTTGACGAGCGCACCAGTGTTAGTTTTGCCATTAGGTTTCGGAGAGTTTGTAGTGTATTGTGATGCCTCGAGAGTGGGATTGTGTTGTGTGCTGATGCAACATGGAAAGGTGATTTCATATGCTTCAATACAGCTTAAGAAGCATGAGCAGAATTACCCAACACATGACTTAGAGTTAGCAGCAGTTGTATTTGCACTTAAGATCTAGAGGCATTACTTATACGCTGAGACTTTTGAGATCTTCACGGATCGTAAGAGTCTGAAGTATATTTTTGGGCAATGAGACATGAACTTAAGGCAGAGACGTTGGCTAGAGTTGCTAAAGGATTATGATTGTACTATATCATATCATCCTGGAAAAGCGAACGTCGTGGCTGATGCCTTAAGTAGAAAATCGATGGGGAGTTTAGCTCACATTGCAGTGGAGAGGCGACCAGCAATGTCTGACTTACAGAAGTTGATGTAAAATGGAGTGGAGTTACAGTTTGATAACTCCGGAGTTTTACTGGGTCACGTTGAAGCGAGACCTATTTTGTTAGATTGGATTCGAGAATCTCAGAATGAGGATTTTGATATACAAAATCTGATCGAGAAATTTAGAGCATCTGGTATACTTGGATTTAGTGTTGATGATTCGGGAGTGTTGTGGTTTGGGTTGAGGTTGTGCGTACCATCTTTTGGTGGATTACGCGAGGAGATTATGACCGAGGGCCACACCTCCACATATTATGTACATCCAGGGTACGTTAAGATGTATAAAGATCTCTGATGGTCCTATTGGTGGCCTGGAATGAAGAAGGACATAGTAGAGTTTGTTAGTCGATTTTAACCTGTCAACAAGTTAAATTTGAACAACAGCGTCCTTCTGGCTTATTACAACAATTGCCTCTTCCAGAGTGGAAATGAGATCGTATCACAATGGATTTTGTGGTTGGATTACCGAGGATATCTTTGGGTTATGATTCCATTTGGGTGATCGTGGATCGATTGACGAAATTGGCATATTTTCTACTCGTTAAGACGACATATGGAGCGGTACGATTGACGAAGTTATACATCGATCGGATTGTATGTTTACATGGAGTTTCAGTCTCTATAATGTCTAATAAAGGACCTCAGTTTACGTCACAGTTTTGGCATAAACTCTAGGAGGAGTTAGGTACTCGATTAGATTTCAGTACGACATTTCACCCACAGACCGATGGTCAGTTTGAGCGTACTATTAAGACGTTAGAAGATATGTTGAGGGCGTGTGCTATGGATTTTAGTGGGAGTTGGGATTCTCACTTGCCATTAATTGAATTTGCGTATAATAATCTGTACCATTCGAGTATCGAGATGGCGTCTTATAAGGCATTATATGGTAGGAAGTGTAGATCTCCCTTATGTTGGGCAGAAGTTGGAGAGAGAGAGCCACTGGGACTAGATCTTATTTTGGAGACTATTGAAAAAGTCAGGATGATCCAACAGATGATCTAAAATGTTCATAGTCATCAAAAGAGTTACGCTGACCCGAAGCATAAAAAATTGGAATTTGAGATAAAAGACCATGTATTTCTCAAGATCTCACCGATGAAGGGTGTGATGAGATTTAGGAAGAAGGGTAAGTTAAGTCCGAGATACATTGGTCCATTTGAAATCATAAGTCGTGTAGGTGCTGTTATGTATGAGTTGGCATTGCCGCCAGAGTTTGCTTCTGTGCATCCGGTGTTTCATATATCACTTTTGATGAAATATGTTCCTGATCCAGCTCATGTTCTGAAACCTCTAATTTCTGAGGGTTTAGGGATGAATTTAGGAATTCTAACTTATAGAGGACCTTTTGGTAGTTTAAGGACCCTTTGAGGACTAATTGGTAAATTCTAAAAAGTTTGAGGGCTAAAGCGTAATTTTATAGATTTTGGGGACCAAACTATAATTTTACGTAGATTTTGAATTTTGAGTCATAAGTGATGGATTCACTTTCGAATTGAATTTTGAGCGACTTTGAGGATTGCATATGCATGTGCACGCATTTTGGTACAACCACAATACCAGTGTCTCATACATCATTGTTTCTGATTCGTTATTGTTTCTGATGTGTTATTTGAATTTAGTTCGATTTCTGAGGTGACCAGCCATAGACCGACGGTCAGTGTTACGGAGTTTGAAAGCTCGGCATCCAGATGAGTGGATGACAGTTTCCGGCACATAGGCTATGTCTCTTCTACTTATATATTTTTGTTGTGTTATCACCATAGCATGTAAATTGGACTAATCTAAGGATTTTTTTAATTTAATAAATTGGATTATGTGAATGAATAGTCACCACTTTGTTTTTGGAAACTTTCACCACTTTGTTTTTGGAAACTTACATATATATATATATATGAATATATATGTATATGTTTTTATGCTGAGTACATGCTATGTTTTTGGATGTTATGGTTTTTGAATGGATATTCAAATTCTATATTTGATAAACTGATATATATTTGTGTATACATCCTCTCCCTCTGTTTTGATTCTGATTTGAACATTTTGTTCTATGAACCCTACTTGGGATTTTGACACGTTTGTCTGTAACGAGTATTTGACTGAATTTTTGAATACCTTTTCGAAATAAAGATTATGTTTCTAAAAATATATATATATTTGAATTATGGAGTTGTTTTGAGAAATCAGTGACTTTGTTTTTTACTGTGATATATAAGTTATATCTTTTATATCTTATTGCTTTTGATATATAGGGTCGTACAACCGATTGTTATTGGACTTAAATTATACTATGTATATGTTTTGGAGACGGAACACCTTTACTACGGGGTTCGTAGCCTTTGGTATACAAATGATTGTTATACCCAGCTACTAGGGTTGTTGGTAGCCATGTGTCCTGATCAGATGCATGATTTGTTATTAGATTAGTGGCAGAGTCCACAATCATTATTGAGGTGGTAGAGTGACGCAGATCACACCACGATTGTTATTGCTATCTGTCCCTTATCCGTGGTATATGTTTTTGACCGATATCTACGAGATATGTTTTGGATTTGAAAATATTATTATTATTATTATGCCTACATAGCGAAACTTTGTTTCTGAAATTTCTAGCAAGACTAGAGAGATTTTTGAACTCTGAACTAGAGTTTTCAATAAAAGATAAAAATGGTTTTTGATTTCTGAAATTTTTGGTAGAAATTTAAAAGGGTTTACTTTGAAATCCTCGATAAGGATAAAACGGTTTCTGGAAAGGTTATGTTTTGTTTTTGGAAAACACATTAGCTTGATAAACTTTGAAACTATTCTGAAAAGATTTTGGTTTAGTTTCTGATGGTTTTTGTGCTTGTTGTTTGCTTTGATTGCGAACGATTTCGAAACTGTTTTTCAATCGCTATTACGTATGTAGTGTGTATATATATATATGTTGATTATATCTGCATGTGGTATTTTTGAACTGTTTTCAAAACAGTCCTTCTGAGGCACTATGAGGCGATTTGGAGTGTTATCCCTCACTGGGTTTAACCCCCATTTCCTTATTTTGTCCCTGTGTTTCATCATCTTGCAGGTGATCCTTGAGGACGGTGATCTTTGGCATTTGATGCTTAGTGAGGTAGTCTAGCATTATGGTCAATGCCCTTTTTCATTCGGGCCCTGTTTGTATGATTTGTTAGAGGCTCCACACCGGGTTTCTGTGAGAATTGTTATTGTTTTCGTTATCGTTTTTTGTTATTTCAAATGTTTTAATTTGAAATATTTTTCGCACTTAATATTGTATATATATTTGTTTTGTTAAATGAGGATTCAATCTTTATTTGGTTTTATTATTTTATTAAAAATATGAATTTAGATAATAGTTCTATATATTGAGGCTTGTGCGAGATGGGCTGGGCTCCCATAGACGGTTCGTCTCATACGTCAGTCATGGTCTCAGGAATGGATCATGACAAAGGTGGTATCAGAGCGTTAGGTTTTGTATTGTCTGGGTCGGTTGTAGAGCATATGTATCTTTGATCGATTCTATTTGATTCGCCTCTGAATACTCTTCCAATTGTTATTGTGGTACTGTGGCAATGGTCAACATTTTGATTTTTGCAGATGCACTCTATTTCCCAGCTGCATTCATAGTTATAGATTCATGTTCGGAGTCGTCAGCTTGGGTTATCGTTGATCATTTTGTAGTGGACCTGAGGGATTCATATAGTTATTGAGAGGTTGAGACATCACCTCATTTGTCGTCTCAACGTATCCCGTATACAAATGTTTTGGACGCATTTTGTAGCGAATTTGGGGGATTCGTATTGTCATTTGAAGTGTTGTTCATATGCCATTGATTCCTATTTGGTTTTGGTGTCACATTTTTGCTTGTGCACTAATCTTTGTGAGATACTCTGGGTCGGTAGCACTCTTGTTAGAGGAGATCCGTTCAATAAATTGGGTTAATGGTTCTTATTCTTTGAGGAGGATAATTATTGATTTGTAATTTATGAAGTGGTGATTCTCTAAATTGATTTGAGATTAGTATATCTGCAATTGAGGTTGCATGAGATGATCTGAGGTTATTTTAGTGAAGCCTGGAAATTTGTTACGTTAAGTGAACAAGGAGTTCATACTGGTATGGAATCGAATTGCTGTTGCGTTTGACTTATTTGTATTTTAGAGAAATTGAGAAACTTGAGGGAACATCTGATTCGTTATTGGTGGAGATAACTAATAAAGCTGATTGATATTTGATATGTCGTGAGAACGAAGAATTCATGCTATGTGAGACCGAAATGATGGTATTTTTGGATTTTGATATTTGGGGAATTTGAGAAATAAGAGATTAATATATGATCTGTTATTGGGAATATTTTGCAAGACTGATTCGAGGTTCGATATAAAAAAAAATTAAATGGAATAATGAGACCGTTAAGCGCAAAAGAGCTTAACGATGTTGCCAAGTATGTTCTGTTGTGGAAATAACGGGTTAGTCTGTCAATATAATTTATGATAGTTTTTGAGATAATTTTGTGGTTTATTAGAGTCGAATTTGTTAAGATCCGAGATCAGTTTTTGTGACATCTATAGTGTTTGGTGTTATTGGAGTGAAATAGTACTTGGAGTACTTAAGGCTTTGAAATACTAAGATTATGGTTAATGGATCCATTTAAGAATTTATTGTCTATATGAGAAGAGATTTAATAACTTTATTGGAAGCCGATCAATTCGATTAAGGAATAAATTTGAGACTGATGTTTTTGATCCTATTAACTTTGAGGATATTTAGTATATCATAATTGGGAACTATCCTGGATGGATTAGTGAGATAGCCTAATGGTGAAAGTAATATGCAGTTATTGATCTTGCGATAAAATCCTTTGGTGATTCATTTGACTTCAGAGACAAACGTCTAAAGTAAGGAATCAAGAGATATGTAAATATCGATTTGGTGATGAATTCATGTGATGACTTCTTTGATTTCCTTAAATCATTTGATGATTTCTTGTAACGATCATTGGTATGGTCATTTTGACTTATGTGGTAAGTAACATTGAATTGTGTTATTATTTGAGGTCGATCGTGAGTATGCGGACTGACTCACGAGTTAGACTTGATTTGGATTATGATAATCTGATATGAATGATGCACACTTTAGGATACTTATAATATGATTTGCTATTATAGTGATTCAATTGGAGTGATCTTTGTTAAAGAGACTTGGCCTTACGAATTTGATATCATTCTTTGTAAAAGAATGTGAAAGTAATAAGTGGTTTCCCTGATTGTGGGTTAAGAATTTGAGATATGATCGGGTTTAAGAACTCAGGTTTGAAATTTAGATTCCAAGCCTTGATTGTTTGGGATTATATGGAATAATGGATAAATTTGAATTGATTTGATTGGATTTTGGGAACTTTGCATTAGCGGATCACTTCTGGAGTGCTTATGCTACCTTTGTTAGTGACATCGGGACTTGTTCCATGTTTCATTGACCTCGGTGAATGCGGATCAAGTTGGGTCTATTTTTGTGTATCTAAACTGGATGTCTTAGCCAGGACTTATCTTTTATAGTTTGGCTTATAGTTTGATTTGTTTTTGTTCTACTATGTTATTGGGTCAAGTATCGGTACCCTCTATATTTGATGTTTTGAAAAAGCATTGAGTTTGTACTATTTGGCATTTGATTCGTTGAACTGTTGGCATATTTCCTTGTTGCCTTATGTTTTGTACGCTCTGGTGTCTCCGGATTCGTCTCATTCTTTGTAAGCGTTTTTGGGTGTTCCTTAGTAGCACAATTTTGTTAGGTCGTTGGATAGCTATTCGCACCTATTTGATTATGCTAACTTTTAGGTCAGTGTTTTTTTTGGTTTTGATCTTCACACCTTACCTTTGCATTTCATCTCTGCACCTATAGTGTTCTGCACTTTCTGCAGCGGTTATTCACATATGAGGTATCATGTTTTGCATATATGCATCTTTGAGTTAGACCGAGAATGAGATGAGGTGAGAATATCCGCATAGACTTGGCTTAGCTGGTTCATAAGCCTTTGCATCATTGTTTATGCCTTTGCATCACTATTTTTGTCTCTGCATACTTTGCATATGTTTTTGACATCTCCAAGTGTGCATGTTGCACGTTGCCCGAGCGCTGGTTATGCACTTGATGTCTTTTCCAGCTGATAGCAGAGATTTTGATTTGGATTTGTTTTGGGAGATCTAGGGTTGATCTTATCTTGGATTTGTTTGTTTCGAAATTCGAGGAAGAATTCTTTTTGAGGGGGAAAGTATGTAATACCTCATCCAATTTCGATTCAAGATTCTGAAGTGGGTTTATTTTGGGAGGTCGAGGATTGATCTGAGTTTGATCTGTTTATTTTGAAATTCGAGGACTAATTTCTTTTGAGGGAGAAGTATGTAATATCCCGTACTTTTCAATTATGATCCCTATAGTTTTTGAGTGCGGCATTGAGAAATTTTGGAATACCAGTGGATGGTATTTGATGTTTATGATGAAATCATGTTAGGTTGGATGTTGTTAAGTGTTGGAAATGATTCCGGACGAGTTCGGTAGCAAGAGAAGTCAAGAAGGGAGAAACAAGGCATCTTACGTATGCAAGGCTAAGCCTAACATATGTAAGGCATGCATAACTCATGTACATGAGAAAGAGGTATCACGTGCGTGAGTTGGGCTTTCAGGATTATTCAAGTACGTGATATTTGGGGGTGGCGTAGGTGAGGTCAGGTCTGGTGCGTCTAGAATTGATTTTGAGCCCCGATAACATACGTGAAACGTCCAAACACGTACGTAGGGTTCTCTAACATACGTGAGATATAGATTAACGTACGTGAACAAACCCGACTTTCTCATTTACTACTCTCCCCCATCACTCAAACTCTCTCAACTCGTTTGGGACTTCAGAGCTTGGTTCGTCCATCATCCATAACCATTTTCAGAGGTAAGATTATATTTCTTTCTTGGATTTAACATCTCTTTCATGCATTAATCCATAAAATCCATTTTGGTCCAAACAGGTCTAGGATTTGGATTTTTTAATGATTCTGAGTTAATGAATGCTAAGGGTTGTTAGATTAGAGTTCATTGAGATTAAAGGAACATGTTTGGAGCATTGAATCTATAGATTTGATGAGTTATTGTGTTGGCTAAGGTTAGGTTCGATTTTGATGATTTTTGTGATGATTTGGAATTTGTTTGATGAGATTGATGGTAGATTAATGCTTCTGAAGGTGTTTAGGAGCAATGTGGGTGATTGGTTACATCGGGTATTGATCGAATCGAAAGATCTGTATTTTTTAGAATGAAACTTTATGTTTTGACATTTTTGTAATTTTTGGAAAGTTGAAGTCAGATTTGTAATTTCAAACACTTGAGTTCAAGAAATGTAATTTTGTAAAATTT
>CAODLS010424724.1:0-15500 GCA_948243855.1 Flueggea neowawraea | reverse complement strand
AATGGCAGCACTCAGAGCATTTAAAAAACAAATAACGAATAGCATGATCTCAATTGTTCCAAAATCAGATAGACGACAAGAAATATCGCAACTAAAAATCTTCTTGTTGTGCATTGATTAAAAATCTTTGCTCATCATCATATACCTCACAGAAACTCCGGTGAAGATAAAAAAAGTAACTTCTTAGATATTGGTGGACTTCAGAGCATTGCATAATTATGAAGCAAGAGGTTTAAGATTTTGGCTCACATGATGTTGAATTTACTGTGCAGCCACGAATAACAGTAGAGAATGCAATGACTAGCAAAAATGCCAATAAAAATAATAGGAACTTGAAGCGAATCATAGAGCAAGTTTTGTGATACCTATGAACAAGAGGAGTGTTACACTCATGGTGTAGATAAGTGAGAGCCTCGGCAGCTCTTATGGCAATTTTTAATCTTGTAATCCAATCAAGGGATCGTAAACCGTCATCCTCAAAGTTAATTTCTCGGTAAAAGGAACTAGCCAAGTCCCCATTTGGCATATACTTGTAAACCAAGAACTTCCCAGTCTCATTTTTCAAACAATGTCCCAACAGTGGGACCAATCTTGGATGTGAACACTTGCTCAACAATTCTAATTCTGTGACATATGATTCTTTTTTCAAGGAACTCATGTTGACCTTTTTGACTACTACCGGAAGTCCTTCTAGGATACCCTGGAACAGATCACCAGAGTGCCCGTGTTTGATAAGATTTTCTTCACTGAATTCGCTAGTTAAGCTAAACAATTGTTCATATGAAAATGAATCTCCCAGACCAGATAGAACGGCAGGATCCTTGGGAAGTGAGGGACTCTCTCCTTCTGGAACAGGGCCCACATCCGAACTCCCTCTTTGATTTCCTGCGGTTTTATCAAACTTTCTCCGGAATACAACGATCACCAGAACTAACACTATGATGAAACCAACCCCACCAAACACTCCGATCAGAATGTAAATCCACCGTTTGCTTCTCTTAGGGACAGCTTCAGGCAATGGCATTTGTGTTGGTCCCAGAACTCCAAAATCATCAAAACTCAAATTTCCCTGGGAGTAGAACAATCTACAGTCCTCGAAATTCCTCTGGTTCGGCATGTCATGCAGGCAGTTCTCACTAATCATCAAATTGCTTGGAATACCATCTGGAACCTTACCTTGGAGATAGTTACCAGACAAATCAATCATACTGACATTTCCAAATGAAGAAGGAAGTGCTCCATAGAACAGATTATTTGAGAAATTGAAAGAAACACCACCGACACTACTATTTGAAACATTAAAACTTGGCAAAACACCAGTAAAGTTATTGCCAGACAAATCAACAACCTGCAACTTCAACGATGATAGAAATGCTACAGGAACAGCACCGTCAAATCTATTCCCACTTAAAATCACAACCTCCAATTTATCAAGACCAGAAGAGAAAACATCCAGCAACTTACCCACCAGCCCATTCCTCTCAACATCAAGCATTACCAAATTCCCCAATCTTGTCAATTCTACAGGCAGTGAGCTAGACAAGGAATTCTTACTAATATTTAGCTCAGTCAATTGATGCAAATTACCCAATTCTCGAGGAATAGAATCTGTAAAACTATTGTCAGATAAATCCAAGAATTGTAGTCCAGAAACATTAGCCAAAGACGGAGGAATCGGCCCAGATAAGTAATTTGAAGAAAGGTCAAGTCTTGATAGATTCCTAAGCAATGCAAGACGAACAGGTACTTGTCCAGTAAGCATATCACTCGAAAGACCAAGAATTGTTAGCCCCACTAACTGCCCCAATGCAGCAGGTATACTACCAGTAAGATCATTATCAGACAAATACAATTCGTTAAGGCTAACCAGATTACCAATCGAAGCAGGAATCGCACCAGTCACCGAACAAGACCGCAAATCAAGAACCTTCAAAGAGTTGACCTGGGACCCCAACCAGCCAGGAATTGGACCCGGAAGCGCAAACCCAGAAGCGTTAAAGGTCTGTAAGAATGTGAAATTGGCCAAAGCATCAACACTGAAACCGGGATTTTTCCGCCAGCGCGTGTGCGCCTAAACCCGCTGATATTGATCTCTGTAACCTGACCGTTCTAGCACCGGATACCGGCCCACATGTTGCAAGGATCAACCTTTATAGGCCAGTCTTTAGCCCTCAGCCCTAATGATGACCGGAGATCGAGCAATGCTAACCGTTCAACTGTTGAGTTCAAGAAACCTTTTTGGGCTTGAATGTAAGGAATCAGAACCAAAAGCAAAGAAAAACGAAGCAGAAGAAGTTGTGAAGCTTCTTGCTCCATGATATGTGTAGTGATGATAGTGTGGAAGTGAGGCTTATAGCGGTCTATGCAGCTTCATCTTGACAAGTCCTCTCCTTTCTCTGTTAACTTCTCTGAATATTAACGGAAATAAATCAACACCCTGTTTGGTAACATGAAAAAAATAATAATTATTATAAAATTGGGGTTTTTTAAGTGAAAATATCCTTACCAGTCACCACCAATCACGAGCTTTGATTCTATCCTCGATGGGTTGCAGCCGTTGTGTGCTACTACAGAGTACAGACCTCAAATCAATAATAAAACACCAAGATTAAAGAAATAGAGATTAGTAAAGAACAAAATCTGAAAGAATGATTCTAATTTGGGGGAAATACATACTGTTTACGGGTGGCACGAGCTTTTAAGACGAGCGAGAGAGAGCAGCAGGCATTTAATGCGGGAAAGAAAATGTAAGTGGGTAACCAACTATTTCATAAGCCCCAAGCGGCGCTGCCGCTGCTAAAAACACAGGTGGGTCGTTTTCAGCTGTCACCGGAGACCCATTTAATTTAATGAAATGATTCAAACGCCACCCACCTCCTCTCTTCTCTGCTTTTCAAATCTTGGGTTCAAGTTTCTTCTTCTTTTTTTTTTTTTTGAGATCCTGTAGAGTTGAGAAGTCAAGAATGCAGTGCGCCGAGGTGTTGGTGTTATTTTTAATTTGCCGGCTGACTTGGCTACCCAAAAATCAAAATGATTTATATATCTAATTTGGGACGGCCAACTGTATTTAATTCCAATTCATAATAGAGGAATGTGGAGTATACCGTCGGTGTATGTGAAGTGGGGTTACATTCTGGAATTTAATTATCAATCACATGTGTGATGACAATAATAATAAATGGAAATAAAATAGATTGGTTGACATTAAGAATGGGTACAATTGCTGCGGGTAAAATAAAAGAGAGAGAGTTAAAAAAAGAGTCGAGCATTATCTGGATAAGGACGTTGGAGTCAACGGGGTATATATTTTTATGGTCAATGGCGTTGGGTACTCAACACACACCTTACTTTTTACCCAACAACTACTCTCCTCCCCCTCGTCCCTACTTCTTCCCCGTTTGCCCATTTCTCTCTTTTTATTTCTTTTTTGGCTTAATACATCATTTTACCCCCAAATTATCACCGTTTTTCTTAATTCCTCCAAACTTACCCTCTGAAGCTGAAAATATTGATTTTGCAATTATCGTCATATATATATATATATATAATAATGGGTATTTAAATTAATGATGAATAAATATGATGTAAGGAAAAAAGTAATTTAATTAGGCAACACAATTTGATTGCGAGGGACAAGGAAAAGTTCCATATGAATAGATGGTAGGACCTAATTTCTTTTTCTACTAAGGATGAAATGACGATTTTCAAAAGTTAATTTTGCATCAAAAATAGAAGAAAATGAAAACTGGAGGAAGAAAAGTGAGAAAGCTACAAAAGTAGGAAAATAATTGAAGAGAAAAGGTAGGTTTTTATAGTCAATCAATCATCAAAGGAGGGGATGAAGAACGTTAGGTGTCCACGTTGGGCAAATTCTAGTTGTCGGCTGTGGCTTATGGGGACATCAACTGCGCTTGATCAGCATAGAAAATTACGAAAGAAATTAAAACCATCAGCTTCATAGCAACCGCATTCTTGAAAAGATTGCCAATTTGACTCGGTCTCATGCAAAAAAATATAAACATGTAATTGACGTATGGATTGATTGATTAATTGACGTGGTTTCACTCTACTTTTCTTTCTAATTATTTCGTTAAATAATGCACACTAAATCTATACAACCACCAATAATTGCAACTCGGATAAATTACGGACTCATTAGCTTATGCTATTTAATTTTTAAGAAATATTTTAGTAGGTGAAATTCATTACTGTCTTTGAAGGAAATTCTAGACCGTTTAACTAATAAATAGTATAAAAGACTGTTCGAGTTACCTACCTTGAATTCAACGGAAGCCAACAGCAGAGCATGATTCGTTTTGATGTTGGTTTCGCGAGCAAACCACGGTCAGGTTGTCGACGAAAACGATCGTCTGTTTCGCAATTTAGATGTCAAGGAAATCTGTGCAAGACTCGGGACACGGAGGTCTCGACGTCTCTTTTTCTTCCGGTTGAGAGGCTTCCCTCTCCTCTACTGTGTGTGTGTTGGAGTGTCAATGAGAAAGGAAGGAGCAAAACTCCTTATATAAGCTTTCAAATGGACTCGTGGGGCCAATAGGCCCATTTTGGGCTCATCTCATTCCTTACTCAATTGAGTTTGTCAATTAGTCTTGGTTCATCGTCCTGATCCACCGTCTCAGTTCACACCGTGACCGACTGAGTTTGGTTCACCCGTCATGGGCGAACCGCTTTTTCCAACATCTTCCACTCGCACATGACGGAACCATAACTCGTCATGAATCACGATGGAACTACTAACAATCATAATGGAGGTCTCGCGTCATACAAGCAAATATACAGCGCGACCACATATGATGAGAGCGTAATTGCTATACACCTGTTATGGTTATATATTTACTCTTAACTCAATCCTGCTAGAAGGTATCTCATGCAGACCCACTCTATTCTGCCAAAGTATATGCAACAGTAGCACAGACTGCAAGAACATATGCATTTTTCCTAGTTCGTAACCACATAATCGCTGCTTTTGAACTTCTCGATCTCACGAAAGTTTTATTCATAGTTTACACATCATGTGACATATCACATGAAAGTCGGCTTAGCAAACTTTTGAGACTAGTGCAAGTGCGTCTAGAAACGAACTTTCCCTTTTATACCAAACAATCCACATAGCCAAGTTTACTTGCCTAATTTGACAAACTGACCATTAACGACAAGCTAAAGTAGTAAAACTCAACTACACGTTTTGAATGTGTTAAGGGTTCTAAGGGTAGGTAGTATCGAGAACCACATGTTTACGGCAATGTCTCACACTAGAAAAAGTGAGATCGTATTTTAATCTTTTTCATCCTGATGGTCGTGTATATAGCACACATGGTATGATCATGTATTGTGGTGTTATTTCCTTTCATTGGAGGAGTGCATGTTTATACAACATTCTTAACACCACACACAAACTTCGGTTATGATGCATTTAGCTATCTAACCTTAATTCACACTTTAACAGGACTACTTCTGACTTTAAGATAGAATATGCTAAAAGTCTCTCAATTTTAGTATCTGATCATTTAATGATCGTCATAGAAAATTATTCTATGGCATACGTATCTTTTCACCCGATTTTTTCTTACCCTTTTATAATGAACTCACAACTGTAAAATGCAAGACGACCTATTGATTATGAACATGCTCTAAGTCTCCTTATACGTTTAAAACCAGCCTCATCTTAGTTCTTCCCCCAACAAACTGGAAAAACTAAGGTAAACACCCTTGTGAGTGGGTTACTTCTTTATCCAACATGTTTTCACACTCAAAGCTACTGCAAATGTTAACTCTTAACATTTGAACTCGTGTATTACTCACAATAATTATTAAAGATCATATTTTAAGGAATTACATATTTAATATGCCATACGGGTCTTAAGTAACATATTCCTTGTATCAGGCTTTTATTAACAGATCTAATAATCTCATCTCGTATGAACTTAAATTCCAAATTCACTTCTCCTTATGAAACTTGTACGTAAATTTACTTTTCCTTGTGCAACTAAGTCTTTTCACAAAATAATACTTGATCTCGATTTGCTTAGTCTTATAATAGATCTTCTTGATCCTTAAGCAATCGAGGTTGGCTGTCACTAAAGACTATCGTTAGTTCTTTAGGTGGACAACTTATTTTGCCAAAAACTTATTTGTGCTCATTGCAATAATGCATATTAATAGTTCTGTCAACTAATAACACATAACTAGACATGGATGTCCCTCTCGTCGACATCATTTATCCAACTAGCAACTGTGTTTTAACGATAACACAGTGCCTTGTAGTGTCTCTAAAGTATACAAGTATATCATTCACTACTTTCCAACATCTTCCTTACATGTTTGATCAATATTTGCTAGTTAACTTAATTACATAGCAAACTCTATGCATTGTATACACTTAGGCATTTACTACAAGATATAGTTTTGTAATCAACACATGTACTCTATATAACAAAAAAGGTTCATATGACATTTGTTTGAAGAGCTTTCTTTACAAATTCTTTATTTCACATAGTTCATGAACACACACACTTCCTAAGAGACTTGCTGTTATTCACAAAGTATCTATGAGTTATGTATTTATGTATCTTAAAGAATTCATGAATCGGAGTTTGATGAGCTAGAACAACAAGAATAGAAAATCCTATTATTTACAATAAGGAATTGTCTTAAGAAAATAAGTGCTTGTATATTTGTCTTTCTTTTCTTTTTTTGACCGCGAAGTTCTTAATTTTTCAACACTTTATGCACAGCCTCATACGAATATAAAGGTCTAAAACTACCATTAAAAAGTTGTGTTAATTAAAAGTTTACCATGGAAGGATTGTATTTTAAGTTTGTAAATTGTAGACATTTGTGACGTCTTCTTTGTTTGATGATGAACCCATTTTTGTTCCTTTTTTTTGTTTACTTAATCATATGAATTGTAGATTTATAATCCACAATTTATATAATGCCATGACCATCTTAGAAAATGTGAAATTTTTCTCAACGTAAATGACAATCCAAAATTTACTCAGCCTTATTTAAAAAAAATCAAAAATATTAATGGAAAAATCATGGCAATTAATGTAAGAAACATTAATTTTTTAAATCCCAAAATTACATGCAATTCAAGTTGCCATTGTAACAATACTAACATTAAAATCTGCCCGATGCGCGGGTATTCGACTAATCATTTATAAATCTAGACATTATAACGCATTGGCATTGCTAACTTACGAGTTATGGTTTAGTTGACGACAAAAACTGAATTTGTGGAAAGAGTTCTCCATTAACACATTTACAGAGAGGGTGTGGAGTTCTAATTGTGGCTAAGTGCTCAAACTGTTAAAATATAAGATAAAGTAGATATTTTAATGTAAAAATATTTAACAATTTAGTTTGTGATATTATAACTATGGACTCTTTTTCTTTTTTAACAGAGAGAGATAGAGAGGTAGAGGATTGTTTAAGTCTTGGGGTGGGGTTGGAAACAGGATCTTAATGTCCTCTTGACAAATTCTCTATCAGACGGGCATGTGACGTTTATACATTATTGTGTATATATATATATTTTTTGAAATCTATTGTGTATATGTTTTTAAAAATGTGTTTATGCATTGCCAGTTATGTCATTGTCATTGTCGAATTATCATCACCATCCAATAGCTTGCTCAGTAAAGCATATAATCGCTTAATTAATGGCAGATCATGCTTGTTATCTTCCAAAGAGCAAATATTATATATTTCATCTTGAAGAGCAAAATCATATATATATAATACATTAAATATAATTTTGACAATAAAAATTATAATTTTTTTTACTAATATTGTTAATTTTTAAAAATATAGACTTGTAGCAAGAATAAATATTACTAAGCTAGCAGTTCAAAGAGTTCAATTATAAGGCTAAGAGTCATTTTCAATATTCAATGCTGTAACCAAATGAACGGAAGGAATTGAAGATAGATAATGAAATAGCGATATCAAATTGTCCTCGTCAACTAGAGTCAAGTTTGAACTACTATTATCCGAGGAGAAAATAAGAGGAAAAGAAGTGCAACTAACATGTACGGCCTCTTTTGAGCAACATAAGTACACACATTCAATGCAATTATAGATTGGCGAAATGAAGTTGGATTGTTTTGTTCTGCTTAGACGGTGAGAGACATGTGATCCAACTTATTTTCTTGGCGAAATGAAGTTGGATTTTTTGATCATCGGAAGTGATTTTCCGAGAAGGAGTCAAGGAATTTCACTTCCTCTTCTTACTTGTTTTGATACTATTTCCCTAAACCATTCAAAATATGTGTTTTTATTTAATTTCTCAGAGTCAAAACAAGTCGATGACGGTAACAGGAGCAAAAATAAGTACGAGTCGCCATGCCCGTTAAATGTCATTACCATGCATACTGCAAAATATCTCGCAAATAAGGCCTCCCATTCACAAAGTTGGATCCTTAGTTTTGGGCTCTTTTTGTAAATTTCGATGATTGCCCTGTAAGTTATATATACCACACGAGCCAGGCCCGTTCTAAGCCCTTCAAAGGTCTCTGTTTTTGAACTAGTGATTGTTCCTGAATCAGCTTCGGAGACGTTTGTTGACATTTTTTCATTGTTCAAATTACGTAATTCACCAACAAAATTTTGTTTACTTATTACAGATTCGCTCTTCCAATATTTTGTCCATACACATGTGACTTTTTAGATTTACGGACATATATTTTTATTCCGTACGAACAGAATATTTCGTACGGACAGACTACGTTGTTTATATGTTATTTGTATATTATTTTTTGTTTATATATTGTTTGAATGTTGTTATATATTACTGATATCTTGTTTATATGTGTTTTATATAATCAAAACAATAAATAAATAAATCTAAATTTTTATATGTTGTTGATATCTTATTTATATGTTGGCAACATATAAACTTCATATAAATAAGATATATGTTGTTGATTTATTATTTATATGTTGTATATATGTTGTTTACATGTTGAAAATAATATATAAATAAATATGTAATTTATATATTGTTAATTTTTTATTTATATATTATTTATATGTTACTGATAACTTATTTAGATGTTGTTTTCAAGATATAAACAACATACAAATAAATTTTAAACAAGTTTTAAAATAAGAAACAATATATAAACAAAGTTTAAATAAGTCTGAAAAAATGAACAAATTTTAAACAAATTCTAAACATATAAACAACATATAAATAAGTTTTAAACAATAAACAACATATAAAATCCATACAAACAAGTTTTAAACAATAAACAATATATAAAATCTATACAAACAAGTTTTAAACAATAAACAACATATAAATAAGTTTCAAACTAGTTTTAAATGATAATGAAAAATGTAATTTATTTTCTTAAAAATGTAATTTATAAAATTTGGTTCGATGGTAATGCAAGTAATTTTAATTTTTCCGCCAAAATATTGAAAGTTGAGCTAGTAAATTCATAAAATTTTAATGCGACTACTGTAAATCTGAAACTGACCTTTTTCATTGTTATCTACTGTGCGAGTTAAACTCTATTACAATTAACTACATTCTAATCATTTGCCCATTAATTCGAATTAGTAGCAAGTTTTTTTTTTAATTTAAATAATAAATTTATAACTCATTAGTACTAAAATCAAATTGACAAATACTTATAAGATCTTCGAGAGTTACAAATAGTATTACTGCACTTTGACGTACCAATCCTAGACATAGGTAAGTTTCTCTAATTACACAGTTATATGAATGTAACTTACAAGATTCACTAGCTAGTCTATCATCCTGTAACTTCGGCTCATGGAATCTTCTAACGAAAAAAGAGGATGTGACGTCTTTAGGAACGTTCTAACATGTCATTATGATCTTATCTTTTTTTTTTTGTAGCTAAGTTTTGATGCTTGTAGAATGCAAAGGTCAGGCTCCACTAAGTAACTTCACAATCGAGAAAAGGAAAGGAAAAATTGTTGTTTCATGGTTATGTGGAGGTAAATAGGAATATATGATATCGCCGAAACAATTGACTCCAAACTTGGTTGAAGAATCCAGGGACGACCCCAAGATTCTGATGAATCGAACAAGGCCAACACCCAAGTTGTGTATTGGAAGGAGGTAGCTAGGGAATAAATGAGCTTTCACGCCCAAAAAAGAATAGAAATAAAAAATAAATGGTTATTTAATTATAGGGATAAACTTTTGGTGGAAATTCGTTGGATGATAAGGACTCCAATTATCAGTGACAGTAGCTTGGTTTATCTCCAACTTCTTTTATTTTTTTATCACCTTTCACATAAGTCACAGTCAACAAATGATCACCAATCACCAGCATGCACAATCCATTCCTGCAAAGAGAATTTCTTTACTTTTTTTTGTCTTTTCCATTTTGCTGGGAAAGGTCTTAGGGATTTTTCATCATGGACATCCTCCACGCAGGGTTTGTTTGATGATGCATATACATGATATTCAGGCTCGGGCGACCAAATAACCAAGAGCCTAGCATGCCCTTTTAAGTTTAAAAAGAACCTACGCAATGTAATTAATTATATTTTCTCAATTTAAAGGGGTGAACACCTATGGAGGACAACTAGACCACATGAATACCTATTACAAGCAGTAAAAACTTGAAAGTAGATAGAAGGACAAAATATTCATGCTTTTTTTAATGAGTAAATATTTTTCTTTAATTAATTCATCAATTGCCTTTTATACATGAAGAAATCAAGTATCTGTTTAACAAATAAACAGTATAAAAAATAGGCGATTCAAGTTATTTATCTTGATTCCAGCGGAAGTATAGTAGCAAACAGCAGCTGCAGGACCAGGTTTCGATGTTGGTCTCGCGAGCAAACTACGGTAGGATAGTCGACGGGAGTGTTCGGCTCTTTCGTAGTCTAGATGTCACACGGATCGACACCATCGACAGACGATTCACGGTGCGAGAAGATGAAGGAAGGAAAATGGAGGGAATGACTAGGGAGGGGAGAAACATTTTCTCCCTTCCTCCTTTTTTTTCTTTTCTTCTCCTCCCTTTTCTTTCTTTTCTTTCCTTTTTTTCTCTTCACTTCCTCATCTTTTCTTTCCTCCCTTACCCATATATATAGGCAAACAAATGGGCCTCCACATGGACCCATTATGGGCCTTATGGGTCCAACTCAATTGAGCTTATCAATTGGTCTCGGTTTACAGTCCCAGTTCACATATTGATCGACCGATTCGATTCACCTATCATGGGCGGACCGTTTTTTCCAACATCTCCCACTCACACATGACGAAACCTTAACTTGTCATGGATCATGATGGAACTAATATCAATCATGATAATGACCTCGTGTCATATATTATCATGCAACATGGTTAACGCTTAAGTAATCATGCTCGATCCTCTCGTCATATAGGCAAATAGACCGCGCGACCAGCATACGATGGGAGCATATTTGTTATACACCTGTTAGGGTTAGATAACAACTCTTAACGCAATTCTGCTATAAGGCGTCTCTTCACAGAACAGCTCCATTCTGTAGATGTATATGCAACATCAGCTCAGACTGCTGGAAAAGTATGTCTTTCCCTAGTTCATAACCACACAATCGCTGCTTTCGAACTTCACAATCTCACGAAAACTTTTCTCATAGTTCACATATCATGTGACATGCTACATGAGAGCTACCTTAGCAAACTTATGAGACTAGTACAAATGTGTCTAGAAACTAACTTCCCCTCTTACACTAGACAATCCATATAGTCAAGTTTACTTGCCAGCTCGTCATGCTTGGTCGAATCAATCATGACCATTAACGACAAGCTAAAGTAGTCAAACTCAACTACATGTTTTAAATGTGTTAAGGGTTCTAAAGGTAGATAATACCAAGAACCACATTTTCACGGCAGGGTCTCACACTAGAAAAAGTGAGATCGTTTTTAGTCTTTTACATCCCTATGGTCGTGTATATAACACACATGGTATGATCATGTGCTGTGGTGTTCTTTCCTTCTCTTGGAGGAGCGCATGTTTATACAATATTATCAACACAACATACAACATTCGATTACGATGTATTTTGCCATCTAACCTTAATCCACACTTAACAGGATTACTTCTGAATTTAAGACAGAATATGCTAAAAGTCTCTCAATTTTAGCATTTGATCATTTAATGATCGACATAGGAATTTATCCTATAGTGTATGTATATTTTCATATGACTTTTTCTTGCTCTTTTACAATGAACTCACAATTGTAAAACACAAGACGGTCTTTCGATTATGAACGCGCTCTCTTTTTACGTTCAAAATCAGCCTCATCTTAGTTCTTCTCTCAACGAACTAGAAAAACTAAGGTAAACACCCGTGTGAGTGGGTTACTTTTTTGTCCAACATGCTTTCACAATCAATGCTACACCAAATATTAACTCTCAACATTTGTGGTCGTGTATTGCTTACGATGATATTATTAAAGATCATGTTTTAAGGGATTAAACATTTCATGTGCCAGCGGGTCTTAAGGAACTTATTCCTTGCGGGCTTTCATTAACGGATCTACAATCACGTCTCGCATGGACTTACATTTCAAGTTCACTTCTCATTGTGGAACTTGTACTCAAATTCACTTGTCCTTGTGCAACCAAGTACTTCACAACATGATACTTGGTCTCGATTTACTTTAACTTATGAAAGATCTTCTCGATCTTTAAGCAATCGAGGTTGATTGTCACTAAAAGATTGTCATAGATTCTTTAGGTGGTTAATACTAAGTGGACCATTCCACTGTATAGCTAACCTTCACATTGCACTGCAACTAACGAAGTTATGGTCTCAACTTCTTTTGCCACACACTTATATATGTGTTCTTTACTATTACGTGGAGTGGATTTTCTGCCAAGTTAGAACACATAACTTGATATGGACTTCTTCATAGTCCACATCATTATACAGAGTAGCCATTGTGTCTCATTTTATCGTAAGTTTTTACGATAACACAATGTCTTGCAGTGCCTCTAAAGCATCCAAGTATCTAATTCACTGCTTTTCAACATCTTTTTTTTGTGTTGGATCAATATTTGCTAGCTAACTTAACTGCATAGCAAACTCTAGGCATTGTACACACCTAGGTATTTATCTGTGTATTACAAAACATTGTCTTGTAATTAACATATGTACTCTATATTACAAAAACATTCACATGACATTCGTATGAAGAACATTTCTTACACGTTCTTCCTCTCATATAGGTTTATAGACACATGCACTTACTAAGATACGTACTCTTAGTCACGGGGTATCTATGGGTTATATATTTCTGCAACTTGAAACATTCAAGTACTTTGTGGATCCATCTCACTTGAAGAAGAACAACAACCACTCAAACAATCTCTTGGAGTTTGACTCCAAGGTCAACCCATAATGTATATCTCAAAGTTGGATTCTGGCCAATCTTTGGAGTCATTCAAGTATGCTAAATCATTTCTAGCTACAAGTGTGATGTTGACACTAGGTAAGAACGACAAGATTCACCTTGGCATTACCATAACAAACATGAATGTACCATATTTCTCGGAAAATGTCTAAGGTATTACCTTGGACGATGAAACCATGTAGTTAAACCATATAGGTTTCTTCTCTAAATTCTCTATTGAGAAATGGATAATGAAACTATTAGGTTAAAACTTATAGGTCTCTACTCCAAATTCTATATTGAGAAAAGGAGTCTCTACATTTCATAATGTAGGTCAAGGCATAGACTAGTCTGAATGACCAAAGTCTATTTTATGAAGGTAAATCTTTTAACAAGTTAGACTTTTCAATCTTGTTGAGTAAATCCTCGTTAAACGATTACTGATGTCTTTCTCGATATATCATTCACGTATCCACTTATCTCCAATGAGTGCTCGTCCTTTGGGTAGATCAACCGGTTTTTAACATGGTTTAATCTCAAATGTCATTCGCACTTTCATTGCTTAATCCATATAAGTCTCACTAGGATGAGTGAACCTCTAACATATTCATAGGTTCATCATTGACTTGTAGGGTTACTAAAAGGGTCACGATCGATTTATTTATCAAATAAATGTCGTCATAAGACTTCATTTATCGAAAAAATATCGTTGTGAGACTTTATCCCTTTTAGTCTTACGCATTTTCAAAAACGCTCCCACTAGGTCCAAGCTCCATATAGGAACTCCTACTGGATACATTTTCTAAAATGCTCCCACTGGGTTTAAGTTTTCTACTCCCACTGAAAAATAGTAACATTGATACTCCCATTGGATTTATGTTCCTTATATGAATTCCTACTAGGATCAAGATTTTCTACTCCGACTAGAAATAAAAATCTTTCTCCCACTCAAGTTAGGATCAGGAACATCCGCACATACTTGAGGTAGATGAGATAAAAGTTGAATCGTTCCAAAACCTAGTCGATGCATCCTTTCCGGAGAAAGAGATAACAATCGGTCAGATTAATGGATCGATCTCTTAAAATTTTAAAACCTAAGGACTCAGTCGATGCATCTTTTCGAAGAAAGAGATAACAATCGCTCTGATCAATCTCTTGAGATTTTAAAACCTAAGGATGCAATCTAATGATTTACAGTACTCAACTTTCTACCTCATCCCTCATTCTCCTCAAGAATTCTCCCACTCGGATGGAATGATCCTGAGGGACTTAGTTCCTGAGTCTCAAAGAAAGTGAATTTTTTTCATTTTATCCCAGCTAAGAAATATATTCCCTAAGGAATGTGATTTCTTATAACTCGTTAGTATGCCAATTTCTTATTATCCCACAACGATTATATCATTCGACACAGCAAGGTATCTAACACCTCATGCCTCTTAGTCTTTTCAACCAAGGTATCGTGGACATTGGCAACGAATCTCCGAGTTTCAAGTGGTTTAGGTCATGCACTCAACCAATCCATATCTCATGAGATGTACAAATAACGAACTTAGAAGGCATATGAATTTTGAACTTTGTGGCATTTTCCAACATAATTCTCACCATATTGAGAATAATTTCACTTCTCATCTCCACTATGCTGACTTTTGCAGAGTATAGGAATAAACTATTTATGTTCCCTTCCCTTTCATCACACAAAGCTTTGGACATGTCTTATAGACATTCACGACTTTAGTCGATGCATAAAACTTTATTTGATTCTCATCTCGATTAACAAGAAGTAAAAACTAACTTGGCTATTCTTATGAGAAATCAAATAGATATGATTGCACCTTCTACAATCATATATATAAAAGTGATGAATAAGTAGACCTTAGCCTTGCCCTTTCATTCTTTTGACGTCATACATCAAAAGTGGATTAATAGCAATGAAAATTCAGCTCAAAGTGTCTTTTGAAATGGTTTCTTCTCTAGTATTCCTTATTTGCAATGCTTGTAATTAGAAAATTTGAACTTATACAATTGCCTAATACTCCCACTTCAAATAATCGATTTACTCGATTTTGTCGAAGTAATTGAGTTACGTGCATCAACTTCACATAATCCC
>CAODLS010424572.1:0-11380 GCA_948243855.1 Flueggea neowawraea | reverse complement strand
AGGAGTCATATTCTTGTATGACAAGGAAAGAATAATTAGGATGTAGTTTAATATGATTAGGAATGAATTTGGCTCTCTTCTTGTACTAAAGGAGAAAACCAAAACCTAGTAGGACTAGGAATGAATTCGGACCTCCTTTTGCACAAAGGGGAAAACCGAATCCTAGTAGGGCAAGGAGAAGAGAATTTCGGCTCAATTGTGATGCCTATCTAGGTCATCTCATATGCCTATAAATAGACATGCACCCCTTGGCATTCAATCATCCCATTGCCGAATTAGTGTGCTACAATTCAAAGAGAGAAAATAATTTTGTGAGCTTTAGAACAGTGATTCTAAAAGGGTGCTAGTACACTGCAATCATTCCAAGGTAAGTTTGTTTGTATGGATACCTGTAGCCACGTTCGCGCAAAAGCAACGTGATTCCTCAAAGGTGATTCGGGTTCTTGGTACAAAGAGCTACACCAACGTTTCATACAACTGATTGATCGTGCCTTGGTGAAAGGTAAATCTTCCAACCTTAATTATATACGTTGATTTGCATGGGTCCTTGGGGGAATTCAAGGCATTAAATTTTTGTTATATCTGCTGTCATGTATGTATATGAATGTCATATTTTAGCTGCGAATTCCAACAAAAGGGGATTTACACAACGAGATTGGAAAGTCCATCTTGCTGAAAGATTTACCTTGATCAAATAGAATTTGGCATTTGAGCTAGTTTATACCTTAACCTATATCAACTAAATGTAGAGACTATTTTTCTCACTACAGAATTTGGAGTAGAGACTTATATGGTTTAGCCTAATTGTCTCATTATCCTTTGAAAAAATGGTAAATTTATATCTGTTATGATAATATCATATGTTTCAAGATAAATCTAGTTATTCTAACCTTGTGTGGACATCACATTTGTTGCTAGGAATGGCCTCGCATCCTTGAATGACTCCCAATATTGGGTATGATCCAACTTTGAGATTTATAATATGGGTTGATCTTGGAGTCAAACTCAAGAGATCGTTCAAGTGGATCATTATCCTTCTTTATGTGAGATGGATCAGCTAAGTACTTAAACGTTTCAATATATAGAAATGCATAACCCATACATAACTACATGACTAAGAGCAAGTCTCTTAGTGAGTGCATGTGTTCATACCCATATGTGAAAGGAGGAATGTGTAAGTACTATTCTTAAATGTCATGCAAATGTATTTGTAATATAGAGTACATACATTGATTACAAGATCATGTCTTGTAATACATAAGTCAATGCCTAGATATGTCAAATGCCTAGAGTTTGCTATGCAGTTAAGTTAGCTATCAAATATTGATCCAACATATAAAGAGGATGTTGGAAAGCAGTGAATAAGATATTTGAATGCTTTAAAGGCACTGTGTTATTATAAGAGCTTATGATAAAATGTGACACAGTTGCTAGTTGGACAAGTGATGTGGATGAGAGGGAAGTCCATGTCTGGTTATGTGTTCTTACTTGGCAAAATTGTCTTTCTGCATTATTGCGAGGAACACATATTAGTGTGTGGAAAAATAAGTTGAGATCATAGCTTTATTAGCTGTAGTGCAATAGGAAGGTTGGTTATATAGGGGAATGATCCACTTAGCACTAACCCTCTAAAGAACCAACGACAGCCTTTAAGTGACAGTCGATCCCAATTGCTTAAGGATTAATAAGATCTATTCTCATTTTAATCAAATCGAGATCAAGTATCATTTTGTAAAGAACTTGGTTGCAAAAGGACAAGCGAATTAAAGTAGAAGTTTCACAAGGAGAAGTGAACTTGGAAATGTAAGTCCATGAGAGACGTGACTGTAGATCTGTTAATAAAAGCCTGATTTAAGGAATAAATTCTTTAATAGTTGCATGGCACAAGAAATGTGTAATCCCTTAAAACATGACATTTAATAAGATCATTGTTATACCCCGCTCATTCCGATTAGGATTCCTATAGCTTTTCGAGTGGGACTGATTTGATCTTTAGGACATTTGGAGTATTGATTTAGGATATTGATTATAAATGGTGTTGATTAAGTGTTTGGGTGTGTTTAATGATTTTATTATGTAAGGTCGAGGGTGGTCAGGCCTCGGGAAAGGTCTAGCATATGTCCGAAAGCAAGGAAAAACCAAGGAAGGCAAAAAAGCATGCCTTACATACGTTAGCCAACAAATAACGTACGTAAGGTCAAAGCTTACGTACGTAAGGTGTTGTTTTTGTACCATACGTGTTTTGACGTTTGACATACGTGAACTGGGTTTCCAGGATGATTCACGCACGTGAACTTTAAAGTGACGTATGTTAGGCCGAGTTAACGTACATGAGGCTTCTCTGACATATGTGAGGTTCAGAAAGGTGTACATGAGCACCAATCTGACTGTCTTTAAAGCACCCAACAACCCGACTTCCCTCATTTATTCACTCCTCTCTCACTCAAATTTTCTCTCAACGGTCCGAGACATTCCCACATTGTTCATCCATCACTCCTAAGCATATTCAAAGGTAAGATTACATCACTTTTTTGGTTTTAAACTCATTTTCATACCTTGATTCACAGAATCCATTTTGGGCCGATTTGATCTAG
Source organism: Flueggea neowawraea (assembly GCA_948243855.1). NCBI lineage: Eukaryota > Viridiplantae > Streptophyta > Magnoliopsida > Malpighiales > Phyllanthaceae > Flueggea > Flueggea neowawraea. The sequence continues at coordinate 8,786 of CAODLS010424572.1, read as the reverse complement.
GGTTTGAATTTTCTGATATTTCTTGATGAAAGACCATTTGGGGTTACTAGAATATGTTAGATAGGACTTATATTCACAAGAATCAAGCTTTGAATCAAGAGATTTGATGAGTTTTTGAATGGGCTAGGGTTCAATTCGGGTTTGATGATTTTCTTAACGATTTTGAGTTGGTTTGGTGGATTTGATCATAGATTCTTGTTCCTGAAGTTAAAATTAACCAATGTGGGTGTTTGGATTCAATTTTTATGAGTTGAATCGAAAGTTGGACTATTTTGATAATTTGTCATTTGAGGACCAAACTGGATATTTTGCATTTGGGGACCCAAAATGGAACTTGGGATATATTTGAGGATTTATTTGAATACTTTGGTGTCTAGAGGCTTAAGAATGATTTTTGGGTGTCGAGAATTATTTTATTAATTTGGAATATTTTGGGGACTAAACAGTAATTTTCAAAATGTTCAAGGACAAAAGCGTAATTTTACATCGAAGTGTAATTTTGGATTATTATATTAGACTTTGGTTCGAAATGGGTTTTGGGCATCATTTGAGGGTCCGAGTTTGCATATGCATGTGCATGCATTTAGGTATAACTACAGTACCAGTATTCCATTGTGATAGTTTCTAATATATCATTGTTTATGATATTACTGTTTCAGCTTCTTGTTAGTGTCAGTGTGATCATCCGCTAGATAGTGGTGCCTGATCAATTTGCTTGGGCATCCAGGTGAGTGGATGACAGCTTCAGACGCATAGGCTGTGTCTCGAAACTCTATATTGTTTTTGATGTGCTGGCTATATTTTCGAAATTGACTTAATAATTGAATGGCTAAGTAATAAATTGATTATGTCATTTTAATAATCAGTAAACTTTCTTTTGAACTTAGATATATATTATGGATTATATACATGTCTTTCATTGTTTTTTATATGCTTTTATATAAGCGTTATTGTTTTTTATTTAAAAAAATATATATATTGGTTATGGGGCACCTGTGGTACTTAGGAAAAAAGTAGCTTTTGGTATATCAATGTGCAGTCAAGGCCTAGTTACCAGGGTATGGTAGTAGCCGTGTGTCCGGCTAGACAAATGACTTTATTAGATTAGTGGCGGAGCCCACGATCATCAATGTTTTGGTGCTACAAGCACATCATTGTTATTGGTCACATATCACCTATGCTATGTTTTTGTTATCGAAATTCTTTTAATTATTATGTTTGCGAGCATGTTGTTTGCTTTGGTTGCGAACATTTTCGAAATAGTTTTCGAAAGACTATTATCTATATAGCGTGTATACTTATGTATACTTATTTATACCTGTGTGCAGTATTTTCAAATTGTTTTCAAAATAATCTTTGTGAGGCACGTATGAGGCGATCTGGAGTGTTGTTCCTCACTAAGGATTCTTACCTCTTTTTCCTTTCCTTTGTTTGTCTCTACTATATTTTCAGGTGGACAATTTTTAGTTTTGGCAACTACACCGCATCTTGATTCCTAGTGAGACATCTTCTTGGTTAGTGATGTCATTTTGGTTGTACTCTTCTGTTTCTGGTATAGGGTTACTGAGTTGCCATTTTGTATTTTTTACACCGACATTGACTTTACTCACTCATATTATTTTGGCTATATTTACTTATATTTTGATTTATTATAAATCTGTTTTTATATTCCATGTATTTTCAAAAAACAAATGTTTTATCGAATTTTTTGAAAATGAATAAGTTGGGTAGTGTTTCTGATCATGGAGGCTTGTGCGAGATGGGTCGGATTTTCTTAGACGGTCTGCCTCGTACATCGGTCATGATCCGAAAATGGGTCGTGACAATCATCGTGAGCAGTACATGAGCACAAATGTTGAGAGTTGACATTTGTTGTAGCGTTGAGTATGAAAGCATGTTGGAAAGAGAAGTAACCCACTCACATAGGTGTTTACTTAGTTTTTCTGGTCCGTTGAGGGAAGAACTAAGATGATGCTGGTTTTGAATGTAGAAAGAGATCTATAGCACTTTCATAATTAAGAGGTCGTCTTGCATTTTATAGTGGTGATTCCATTATAAATACGAAACAAAATTCGTATGAAAAGAGACGTACACCATATGATAAATTCCTATACCGATCATAAAATTGATCAGATGCTAAAATAGAGAGAATTTTAGCATATTCTATCTTAAAGTTAGAAGTAATCCTGTTAAGATGTTGATTAAAGTTAGATGGCAAAAAGCATCATAGTTGAAGCTTCTGTGTGGTGTTGACAATGTTGTATAAACATGCGTTCTTCCAAGAGAATGAAAGAACACCACAACATATGATCATACCATATGAGCTCTATATACGACCATAGGGATGGGAAAGATTGAAAAATGATCTCATTTTTCCTAGTGTGGGACCCTATCGTCAACATGTGGTTCTCGGTACTACCTACCCTTAAAACCCTCAACACATTCAAAATGTGTAGTTGAGTTTGGTTAATTTAGCTTGTCATTAATGGTCATGATTAATTCGACTAAGCATGACAAGTTGGGCAAGTAAACTTGGATATGTGGATTGTCTGGTGTAAGAGGAGAAGTTCATTTCGAGGCGTATTTGCACTAGTCTCATAAGTTTTCTTAGCTAGTTGTCATGTAGTATGCCACATGACGTAAGAACTATGAGTAAAGCTTTCGTGAGATCGAGAAGTTCAAAAGCATCGATTGCGTGGTTACGAACTAGGGGAAGGCATACGTTCCAACAGATTTTTTTGTTGTTGCATATACCTTGGTAGAATAGAGTCATTCTACAAAAGACGCCTTCTGGCAGGATTGAGTTATGAGTTGTTATATATACCTTACAGGTGTATAGTAATTACGCTCTTATCTTATGATGGTGGTGTGGTCTATTTGCATGTATGACGAGATGATCGAGCATGGTTATGTGAGTGCTAACCTTGTTACATTATGATGTACTATACCGTCATGTGCGAGTATGAGATGTTGGAAAAAGTGATATGCCCAAGACGTGTGGACCGAACTCGTTCGGTTAATGTGTGAACCGATACCGTGGGCCGAGATCAATTGGTAAGCCCAATTGAGTTGGGAATGCAATGGGTCCATATGACCCATTGGGCCCATAAGGGCCTTGAAGGCTATTATATATAGTTATGTTTTTTCAATTCCGTAGATGACCAACATAAGAAAGAAAGAAAGAAATTGAAAGAGAGGGAGAGAAAGATAAGAAACTTTCTTCTCTTCTTGGAGAAAAAAACTTTATTCTCTTCTTGAAGAAGAAAGCCACTCCTCTCCTTCTTCTCCTTCCACCATGCATTATCTGTTGAAGAGCCCGATCTGGTGTGGCATCTAGACTACAGAATAGTCGGGCACTCCCATTAACAACTCAACCGTGGTATGCTCGCGAGACCAACATCGAAACCTATCCTGACCTCCGTTGTTCGCTCCTGGTTAGGCTATTCTTCCGATGAAAATGAGGTTAGTAAGTCGAACCTACTAATTATACAGTTTATTAGTTAAACTAGTATAGAGTTTCCTTCATATATAATATATTTCATTTTAAAAATTATAATGAGTTATTGTATTAGAATTAATGTGGGGAAGTTACACCCATATAATTTAATTATTAAAGTATCTTTAAACTATCTGTCTAATTTTGAAAAAAAAAAAACTTAAAACAACCAAATATTAAATAATTGAAGCAATTAATATCTTTGCTGAATTGAAAAGTGCAAATGTTCAATAGATATGTAATTCGTAAACATAGATTAAAATGGTTATCTTTAATTAAATACAAAAAATGGTTGTCTGTAATTTAGTTTATGGTTATCAGTGAATTTATATTATATTTGTATCACTTTATAACAAAATATAATACTTTCACTATTTTTAGCGCAACAATATTAATATTTTAAAATTAATCTAACAAAATTATAAAAATCACAAATGTTAAAAAATAAAAAAGGACGCAAATATCCTCCATATGTAAATAAAGTTACGCTTCCATAGAACTCTCTAGCATTGATAAAGAGCAATACTAAATCTAATTAATATAAGGAATCATACTATTTATAGAAAATCATGAGAAGGAACGAATGCAAAATTTTTCTAAATGAGCATTTCTTTAAAAAATTCAACTTGTTCCATCAAAAATAAAAGAAAAATGATTAAAATTTTGATAAAATATTTTTTAAATACTCTTCATCGAACTTAATTTTCTAAATAACATGGCAGAGTTCTCAAATCTGAAAAGGAATTAACTGTATCAATTTAGCATGTGAACGTTTAAGTTGAAAATTAGCATAATTTTGAGTACAACTATGCCAAACTTATAAAAAAAAAAAAGTTTACAACCATGCCAATATAGCAGGTTAAAGGTATGCGGCAATAATTTATGATCACAATTAATATTTTATTAGTAACTTTATTTTTTACACAAAATCACTATTAATTTATGAGCATTGCTTGGCGTCGCTATTCGTGGCTATTTCACGATTGATTTTAATAATAAAGGAGAAATTCTTGTCTAGATTTGGTGCAGGTCATCACCCATGCACCATAGGTAATTTACAACGTTTGGCACTAGTGCCAAATATTTTACACTGGCACAAAATAACATAAAATTCACGTGTCAACTGGCAATTGGCATGGTGCATCCTAAACAAGAATTTCCCATAATAAAGTAATGAGTAGGGGTATTGTACAAAAAAAAAGTTGGGAGAGAAAATTTATCTTTGTCCCTGCCTCACACCTTCTCCTTTAAACCCATCCAAGAAAAACCCAACCCTTCCCCTCTCGTCCATGCCTCTTTGTTCACCCTTGGTCGCCACCTCACTCGTCGCCTCATCCAAGTCGGCGCCCACAATCTCATTCCTTCTTGACCACCCCATAATTGCCGCTATCTCTCGTTTTCTCACTCTGGAATCTGAATCTGACTTCAACCCAACACCACTGTCGCTCTCACTCTTCGTCGACTCTCTATCTTTGTCGGATATGTCGTCTCTCTGTTGAGTATATTGGTGGTGGCCATGATGTGAGATGGTTTGTGTGTGTTGCGTGTGGGAGTTTAGGGTTTGTAATGGGGAGTACTGGTGAGCCTGATCGAAAACAGCATCACTTTTATGGTCGTCAGCTAAGAGCATCTGCAACCAACACCAAAATGCAGGAGGAGAGCATCTAATGCAGAACTAGAAGAGAGAGAGAATTGCATATTTGTTCTCCTTCATCTTCTTCGTCAAAATTGTCGCTCCTCTCTTATGAGTTTCAACTTCATTTTATATTAAGTGCAGAGTTTGAATTTGTTGTGTTTTTTTCTTATTAATTTCTAAAAATAAGGTGATGAATGTGGCTGTGGCTTGCTTTGTTTTTTGGGTAATGGTGGAAGTTGTTGCTACAGTAGGTAGGTCTTGTTAATTTTAACTAAATAAATATCACTTAAGTTGATTGTTTGGATCTGCCAAAAGGTGATGCCGTCAGTTGGGTTAGTCATCTTTTCATCTTTCTCATAACTAACAGTTTTGATTTTTGTTTGTAGGTGTCACGACCCATTTTCGGACCATGATCGGCGTACGAGGCGAACCGTCATCAACTAACAAAATAATTAATTGGGCCCTAACAAAAGGGCATTGACTACAACTCCAGAGTGTCTCATCAAGTGTTGAATGCCAACAGACCACGATCAACCAAAATCACTTGAAAAATAGGAGTAAAAAGAATAGACAGAAAAGAAAGGGGTAAGAATCCCTAGTGAGGAAAAGATATTCCAGAACGCCTCATGCATGCCTCACAAAGACCGTTTTGAAAACAGTTCAAAAATACCGCATTCAAATATAAGTGCATATATACGTATACACGCTAAGTATAGAATAATAGTTTCAAAATTCAATTCGAAAACGTTTTCAACCAAAGTAAACAACAAACAATAGACATATCAAAATTTTGTTTTCAGATTATGCAGAAAAAGTTCTATATTATGCAGAAATTTACGTTTTATGCAAAAACTTTCGTTTTAGCAAAACTTGTCATGTAAAAATCAGTTTCCAACTAAACAGAGCTCATACTCACTGATCATATTCTCGTATTATACTAAAAATGCATTAACTAGATCAGTTCAAAGTAAAATAGCAACCTTAGGAGTCCAAATGGTACCCGACTCAAGAGGGCTAACAGCAAGATATACTTTGTCGACTACTGAAAAATATACTATGAGAAAAGGAGCAACAACACAAGCTCACTAAACATAGCTGACATGGGACCAAAGTCAAATCATATGTGGACTACGCCACAAGATCGTATGTAGACTCTGCCACTAATCAAAATACATGGACTCCGCCAGCATAAAGGTCTCATAAGTGGACTCCGCCACGAGACTAAACTTACATGTTTAGCTAGACACATGGGTCACTACCTACCCTGATGATTGAGTGTTACCACCTACCCTGGTAACTGAGTCTTCACTATGGTATACCAAAGGTTACGCTTACCCCGTAACATAGGTGTCCTGAGTCAGAATAGTTACTTAAATTTTATGCCAAAAACTTAAATGCAAATTTAAACAGATAACAGTGGAAGCACCACTGACAGATCATGCAAAAACTGATTTGCAGAAACCAGAGAACATATTTCAAAGAATATAAATATTTCCAAAATACTTATATAAATGAATAAATAATTCCTTTCAAAAACAAAGCCAAATTTAGAAGCCAAAACAAATCTTCTTTTTTAGGAAGTACAATTGCAGAAAATATTTCCTTGTTATTGATCAAAATACTTAGATCATCCAAAAACGTTTGTTTTAAAATAAAAAACTATTTCAAAACATCAGAAAAATATCCAACAGGATTTCACAGTAGAGGTTTTCACATAATTCAAATTTTAGGATTCCTTTCCTTTATTAATTCCAGATTACATGCCAAATGTCCATACACGTCAAAAAATATTATTTAGAAGACACACCCTATGTGTCTGAAGATGTCATTTCACTCAACTGAAAATCTAAGATGAATGGCTCAATTTCGTACCACCTGGGTCGGCTAACCTCGCTGACTAGGATACGAAGCTGAAACAATTATTACAAGGCAATTGTCAAACTCTGGTATTATGGCTATACATAATGCATGAAATACATATGCAGACTCAAATCCCCATAAACCTATTTTGATCGAAGATATCACGACCCATAGTCGGGCCCATGATCGGCGTACGAGGCAAACCGTCTGTGAAAGCCCGATTCATCCCCCATAAGCCTCTATAATCAGATATACTACCCGACTTATCCAATTATTTATTTAAAACATTTATAAAAACATTTATAAATGTAATAAAAATAATTCATAAATATTTAACAATAAATATATATATATATACATATACTATATATCAAAAATATTAATATAGTTATCTCTCATCAGAGTTATCCCAAAATACATCAGTGTAGCCCAATACCCAAACAGTAGTCTAATATGGAGCTCTATGACATAGCAAAATAGAGTCCCGAACGAGGGCACTCACAGTATCCAAAAACGTCTCACTAGGTCAAGATACGGGTCAAATGTTGTGCGTCCAAAAGATGTCACCTGCGAACAAAGGTATAACATGGAGAACAGAAGAAAAATGGGTAAGATTCCCTAGTGAGGAAACAGCACATCAGACCGCCTCGTATGTGCCTCACAAAGACTAGTTTAAAAACCACCTTTTAAAATACCGCACACGTACATATATACCGTATAGTATACACACTACATACATAGTATATTTTTCCAAAATACGTTTTACCAAAACATTCGCATCCAGAACATTCACATGCATTCAGGCAATATATACATATACTTGTGTTTTCATAATACGGGACCATGAGTTATCTTCATATCCAAATAGCAGTGTGGACTCCGCCACCTGTCTGCTCAAATAATGCGTATATCTGGCCTAGATACACGGTCACCCCAATCCCTGGTGACTAGGGCGAGAAACATACAATGGTATGCCAAAGACTATATACTCCGTAGTAGGGTGATAACATACAGTGGTATACCAAAGACTACATACTCTGTAGTAAGGTGTCCCCATGTCCATGTATTATATACATAGTATTCCACATACAACCATGCAATGTCTTTTCCTTTATGCCATCATTTACAAAATGTTATTGTATATATATACCAATATATACTTTAGATTTTCCATATCAAAATGTTGGTTAATAATAATTACATATCCAGATTATTAATTAACCCAATAATTATTAGTCAATTTATGTCATAGCCAGACATATCAAAAATAGCATATTTAATTTTGAAAGACACAGCCTATGTATTTGAAGCTGTTATTTCACTCTCCTGGTATCCAAAGTCGTGGATCCAGTCAAATATCGCTCGCGGGTGGCTGCTCCTGCTGGCAGGCACACTGAGTTGTACATTTACAGACATAGCAAATATCAATATGTGGTACTGTGGCGGTACCGATGCATGTATGCGAGTGCAAATGCTGACTAACTCTCGATGACATCGAGAACTTATGCCCAAAATACCCAAACTCTCATTTCGATTTATACCCGATCGATCAAACACCCATACTGGCTGTAATCAGCCTCTCAAACAAGGATCTAGCCTCAGATCCTACAAATAACCTCAAAATCATCAAGAATCCAAATCATCAAATTCGGAGTTCTTGACCCACTCGACACAAATTGTCAAATCTTGACATCCAATGTCAAATCTATGCATTTCTAACATCTATCTATCATGATACATCATATACAACTCTGGATCTAATGAGAAATCTACCAAAATCTGGAACCCTAGCTC
>CAODLS010424537.1:0-20044 GCA_948243855.1 Flueggea neowawraea | reverse complement strand
TAACATCAAATTCTCCACATCTAACATCTTAATATAAACTTCCAACCCAAGCTTATAGCAACCACACAATCATGTGATACAGATTATCTAAGACATAGCTATTCAGAAGTGATAGAGCTTCAAAGGATTTTTAGCTACTACATCACTAGCCAAACATGCCAACAGAAGGTGATACACCATAGAACATACAACACCAGATTCGGATTCAAACAATATATATTTAGAGACATACGGGAGTTCAAAGTAGCATATGCAGAACCATACAGAAATTCACCGAAATTAAAAAGATATGTCAAGCATACAAAAATCATAGAAGTTCAGAAGGATTCATACAAAGAATTATAAAAGTACATCGAAGTTCCAAAAGTGTAAATTTAGAAATATGCAAAAGTTTCATGAATAGAAAGAGTTACAATTGAGATATACTTCCTCCAACTGTGCTATCATAGCCAAAAGGAACGGGACCCCCTAGTCACCTACCCTCAAAGGATCTTGAGGCACTAGGTTGTCCTCTCTAGGACTCGACAGCAAGTCGTTGAGGACATTCAGTTATCATATGGCCTAACTGCCTGCAGAAATAATAGTGACACTTTCACGATCCGTTGCTGGCCCGCGACCGGCTTATGAGGTAAATCGTTTATGGGAACCCGACCCATCCCGCACAAGTCTCATGGATCATAACTTACTACCCAAAACATTTATCATTTAAAAAAATGATATAATAAACATATATCATAATAAAATATTCAAAACATATATATCGTAATATATCAAAATACATCAAAGTATGAAAAACAACCCAGTAACCCGACAACATCCCAGTGTAGAGCTCTAACATCGTAACATAAGAGCATGATCAAAAGGGCATCACTAACTAAACGACACCTTACTGGTATCCAAGATGTGGAAAAGTTTTTGAAGCCAAAAACGGTGAACTTGAGGAATAAAATCAATAGTAGACATAGAAAGAAAGGGGGTCAGGGCCCAGTGAGGGAAAACATTGCAGACCGCCTCATATGTGCCTCGCAAAGACTGCTTTGGAAACCATTTAAAAATACTACATGCAGGTATAGACATATACATATACATGCTATAAGTAATAGCTTTTCGAAAATCATTTCAAAATCGTTCGCAAGAAAAGCATCTAGCAAGCATGAAAACATATTAAAAATCATTTTGATTCTTAAAACATGGTTTCATAGTCAAACCATATATCGTTGATAAGGGACCATAATCATGGGTGTGCTCGTGGCACCATATAACATGGGTGATGTGGACTTGACCACTATCATAACAATTCATGTGTTGGATCAGAACACGTGGCTACCAGCATCCCTGGTAGCTGGGATTTCATAGTACATATATCATTGGTATACCAAAGGCTACTTCGACCCCATAGCATAAGTGTCTCGTATCATAAAAACAAAACCATAATCTTTCATAGCATTAATCATAGGCATGTATTTCATCATTTGAAATCATAGAAAAGATATATAATACATATGTATATATCAATCTCGTAAACATAGGGTTGATTATAAAAAAATCACATAATCATTTTATTCATTTAATCTATCCTTATATTATTTCATTTTCATAAACATGTTCAACACATCATGAAATATAATAGAAGTTTCAAGATACAACCTATGCATCTGAAGCTGTTATCCACTCACCTAGAAATGCAAGTGCAATCGCCAATCAAGCCCCACTCGCTGGTGACTAGCCTCGCTGGCAGGAACATGAAGCTGAACATGGACATATATAACATATATCAAAATGTGGTATTGTGGACTATACCAAATGCATGATATGCAAATGCAATGTAAACTCCCATAGTCGTTGAAAACATATATCGAATGTGAATCCATCACCCTCTATCATAAATTCATAATCTTTGCAAAATATAAAGTTTGGTCCTCAATGGCAAATTACCCAAATAGTCCAACTTTCGATTCAACCGATCGAAATCGATTCCAATCACCCACATTGGTTACTATCAACCTCTTAAGCATGAATCCATCACCAATTTCATAAAAGAAACTCCAAATCATCAAGACATCTCAACATCATTCAGATTTCTTGAGCCCATAGAAACAAATCATCAAATCACAACACCCAACTCAAATTCAAGTATTTCTAACTCTAATCTATCAAGATATAATAAGAAAAACTTCAGGTTTGGCAAGGAAATCATCAAAAATTGAAACTCTAGATCAAGAACAACCCATTTCATTCAAACTCAAAAACCTCCAAAACCAAAGTCAAATCATGCTCATCTAACCTCAATCCATCATGATTTAACATCCCATAACTCCCATTACAACAAAAACAACAAATCCAAACCCTAGAAAGGAATTCAGCCAAAACCCCAAATGAACAAATCATGAACAAAATGAGAGAAATTAAGAGATTAATGAAGTGTCCTTACCTCAATAAATGGAAAGGAATCAATGGGAAGCCAAGAGAAGTCATGAGGAACGAATTGAGAAAGTTTAGAAGTGGTTTGGAATGAAAAAATGACGAAGAAGAGTTGGGGAAGGGATATTTATAGACCCAATTGCCAATACGTTGTGTTTCCCTCAATTACAGCATTTCTGGGCATGCTTTATGCCCATAAAACCACTACTATGCACGTAGTACAAGTCTTATGTGCGTAGTACAGAGTATAGTGTGCGTAAAAGACATGAACAACCACGGTTTGTTGTCCAGAACACATTCTATTTGCGTAACAAGACTATTACGCACGTAGAACACATATTACGTGCATAACAGATCATGTTACGTGCGTAGATGTCTCCATTCATCTCCAACCCATTTTTGAATGGTCTTCAACATGCATAGCATAGCATCCCTCCAATGCACGTAGATCCCCTCCTGAACGCATTTCATGCTAAATTTCTCACTTCTAAAATGTTTCTAACTTAGAAACACAACCTCCAACACTTTCGAAACAATTTTAACCCTCCAAACTTGTCATCCATCATCGTTGGACAATCTTAATCATTATAACATCAACTTGAACATCAAACTTTGCAAAGATTGACATGATTAAACTCCATTAATATTTTTATTTATCATATGAACACCCAATCATTGTCGAAATCATTCAAGAATTAATTCGAAATCGAATGGAAAGCTATAGGACTCCGATCAGAACATACGAGGTATTACATACGCTTTTTCTTACCACATTGCTCAAGGTGTGAATACAACCAAGGAATCGGGCCCCTGCTTGTGCCTCCAACACTCAAATTTCTACTCTGAAACCTGGCAAGTACACCCGACTGCACCGTACCAACATTTTGACTATTATCATACTGCCTCTGTCGTCCTGAGGAGAAATTGTGTCTCTACCCAGACTGACTTCTTTGACCTCGACTCTGGTGGTCGATCATTATTCCTCCAGTCCTACTCTTTTTAAGAGCTTCTTCTGGGTGCCTCTCATCGACATATTCAATAACCCTTGTGGCTTCAACAATATTTTCCATTGTCTCCAATCTGAGAGATGCTATCAACCTAGAATACCCTGGTAACAAAATCTTATAAAATTGGCTCGCTAATGTCGTCTCAGTATGACACTTCTCTGGTGCATACCTACTGAGATCTCTGAACTTCTTCTCATACTCAGACACAGACATCCCCTACTCTTGATGAAAATCGTTGAACTCATCCGATTTCTTATCCCTGATACTTTGGGGAAGAACAGAAGGCACAAGCTCAGTTTTCAACTCTGCCCAAGTAATGTCACCTTGCTTCTTAAAACCTTGCCACCACACCGCTACACGACCGCTCAAAAGAAATGTTGCATATCTGATCCTTTTAGAGTCGTCGGTGTAGTTCAGAGCATCGAAACAATGCTCGACTTCAAAGATAAAATCTTTGAGGTCATCCCCCATCGTGCCCTTAAATCTTGGTGGTTCGAGCTTTAGGAAGCTTATCAGATGGGTACCATCATCAACCTCTGGCACTATAGGTGCAATTGTTGGAGCAGTTGCTGCTGACTGAACCCCGGCTGCCTATTCAGGAGCAAAACGTTTGAAACGATCAAGGAGTCAAGCAAAACGATCTAAAAATTCAGGCGGAGCCACAGACGGTGGCTGAGGCTGAGGTGATGGTGTTGCGACCTCTGGCACACTACGAGAACTATGCTGACCAGTTGCTAACTGATTGGCAGCCTCGACAGACCGACACTTAACGGCCTCACTAGGTCTTCTATTACGTTGAAGCATCACTACAGATAGTAGACAAATGAACACACATGCTTATGTCAAAATGCAAACTATTGCCACAGTACCAACGAAGATACTCAGAAAAGTATATAGAACAAATATTCAAAGACATATACAGAGGCAAATTAGACTGACTTGATCAAAAATACCTAAGCTCCACCACCACCCAGACAATACGGAACCTAACCTCTGATACCACCTTTTTCACGATCCAAAATCGGGCCGCGACCAGCCTATAAGGCGAACCGTCTATGGAAGCCCGACCCAAATCGCACAAACATTGGAGAAAAGAAACCACCCAGATTCTTATTATTAGTCGGCTTATTATTTACCATATTAAAACAGTTTAACAGAGATAAGTCTTTCGAAAATAATATTCTCGAATATTATTAAAATATAATTATAATATCAAAATAATAAATAAATAATTTAACTAAAAATCGTTAAATATTATTTAACAAATACAAATTCATAACCCACTACCTGGTGTTGAGCATCTAACATATCAGAAACTTGGTCCGAACTATAGGGCACTCACTGAGCGTGAAAGAACCAACCGACCGCTATCAAAATCACCTAAAAGTGAAGTAGAACAAAGGCAAGAAAAATAAAAGGGGTAAGATTCTCTAGTGAGCGAATAACACAATAGAGCAGCACAGACTCCTCAAAAGGGTTTTGAAAACATTTTCGAAAACTACCACATGGACGTATATATCCAAATATATATATATATACTAGTATGTATAAATAACTTAGTTCAAAATCCACTTTGCAATCCTTTTTGCATACAGAGCAGACAACAGATAATTATCGAAATTGATTATATGAAGAAATTAAATAACACATTTAATTTTCTCAAATCCCAAAATAGCCAAAGTGTTTTCCTTTCAAATAATTTTCCGAAATTCACGTTCACTTTCGAAGATATTCCACAAACAATACTCAAATATTTTCAGAGAATAAATTCTCAATTTATTTAAAAGATGATTTCCAAATTTATTTTCAGACTTGAATGTCATAGTATTTTCAGAGAATGAATACCAACGTATTCTTCCGAGATAGTTCCAAAACATTTTCAAAGAGTAGTTCAAAAATATTTTCAGACAGAGACCAGAGATCATATTCATCGAGTTAACTAAACTCAGTAATAGCACCTTAGGCAGAGATTAGTCACTAAGGCGTCATGGTATATCTACTTAGGCAAGTATAGGCCATTAAAGGCACAAGTATAGCCACTAAGGCAAATGACATAACACCTGTGTATAAAGGCTATGCTACCACGTAGCTGGATGTCCCAAAACAAAATGTTTTCACCAAACATTTCAGTATGTATTCAAAATGTTCAACAGATAACATAAGGGAACAAACTTATCATTTTACAAAAATGATATCAAACTTTTAGATGAAATATTTGTTACAAATATTTAGTTTTCAGAAACAAAACTTATTCAAACAAAATATTCGCTCAGGAATATATTCTCAAAAACCAAAGCATCCATTGCAGAAAACACAATAAATATTAAACATAATATTTATCTCAGAAACCAAAAATATTTATTGAGAAAAATGAGTTTCCACAATAGAGGTTTTCACGTATACCAAATTTTAGGAATTTCAATCCCTTAATTAATCCAAATTACATGTCAATTCCTGATACATCAAAAATATATAATTTAGAGGACACAACCTACGTGTCTGAAGTGCTACCACACTCACCTGGACGCCGAGCAAATAATCCAGAGCACGGTCCACTGGTGAATGACTGGTCTCCTCAGAAACCAAACAGAGCTGGAACAGACAATACATACACAGATCAGACATGGTATTGTGGCTATATCGAAATACGTGCAAATGCATATGCAAACCCAAACACTCAAACAAATCCCAAAAATTCATTTCGGACCAAAGTCTAACGTGATAATCTAATTATTAAACGGTGTAAACTTACAATTCAGTCCCCAAACATTGGAAAATTACCATTTAGTCTCCAAAATATTCTAGATCTAGTAATATGTCCATAGTACCTTAATGATCACTAATTAATCCTCAAAATTCCAAGGATAGTTAAATTACATTTTGATCCCTAAACGCGCAATATCCCATTTGGTCCTCAAATGACAAATTACCCAAATAGTCTAAATTTCGATTCAATCGATAAAAATCAATTCCAATCACCCACATTGGTCCTACTCAACCTCAGGAACTCAAATCTACAATCTGTTTCTCAAAAACAACTCATATTCATCATCAATTTAGCCAAAACCGAATCTAACCCTAGCCCAAGCAATATCTCATCAAATCCAATGATTCAAAAGTTAAATCATGTTTATCTAACCTCAAACAATCATAATCTAACAACCCCAAGCATCCATTTCATCAGAATCATCCAAAAATTTGAAACCCTATAATTTCAGCCTAAAATGAAATTCTAAAATTAAATGTATGAAATGGATGAAAAGAATGGATTAGATGTTTGATCTTATCTCCAGAGATGTTGAGGAATGATTGAGGAACAATGAAAGACGTCCAGAGATGGATTGAGAGTGAGAGAGAGTAAAAAATGGTGTTTTGGATGAAGAGGGGCGGATTTTGGGTTTTTTAGACACCCACAGATCAAAACGCGCCGTTTTGATGTTTTCAAAGGCAACGTACATTATTCTTACTCACAACGTATGTCTTGGGGTCACAACGTACGTCGTGTGGGTCGAAAATGTGTCCTGAAGCCTCAGATCTGAAATTGCAGCACACAATGTACGTTTCATAAGGCTAACGTACGTTGTGGCATGATCAATGTACGTTGTCAATACTTCAACGTACGTTGATCTTGCTTCTCGAGATAACGTGCGTCACACTAGTTTCCAACTTATGTTGCAAGAACTCTAGCCCACAAACTTGACGTTTTTTGCTTCCAAACTTGCGCCAGACCATTCCCGAGGTTCCACAACACCTCACCTACCAAAAATACATCCATTAAACATCTTCAAGCACCAATTCAACATCTCAAACATCCAAATACCATCACGAACATTCAAAGTTCGGATCGGAATAGAACGAGGTTCATTCTAAATCGAACAGGTTTAACAAAGACCTTGTCATAATTGAGCAGAAAGATTAATCGGAATGAACGGGGTATTACAGTTGTGTAACTTTAATCCCATTTTGTGTAACATGCTTTGGGTGTTTAATTAGGTAAAGGTTGGGTTAAAATATAGAAGTATGGTGAGTCGTCAAAATAGGATTGTCACCATTGATAATATGAGAAAAGTGACTCATTGAGCCTATCGATTGAGTAAAAAGAACTTAAATCTATGATGGTGGTCTGAATTGATTGCAACTTGGGAAGTTAAATCAATTTAGTGTAGTTTCTCTTAACTTGATAATCGATGAATTCTTTCAATGTGAGGGTTGACACAATCCATGTTCTATACTCGAAGAGACACCAAATTACAAGAGACTAAATTACACACTAATCTTCCATGATATGCATAATTCATTTTATGAAAACTCGAGTTCACTTAGGGGTATAATGGCTAGTTAGGGCGCAATATTACCAAGTAATTTAAGAGTTAAATCATAGATTACTACTCCTGTAAATAATGGCCTAGACGGTCACACACGATAACACGTTGGGTATAAAATAATGTGATAGGTTACATTTTATGGGGAGGGAAAAAAAAAATTTATTGATAAATATATAGCGTCCGAATTTAAAAATGGCCACAATTCTAGAACCAATGATTCAGGTTAAGGAAGGGTTATAAATTGGAGCCAAATCACCAAAGTACGATTATGGGCAATTTCAGTTTGCAACTGGTTGAACCACAAATTAACCGCTAGTTCAAGTGACGATTCGAAACTACTAGACTTGCAATTAAATATTTTTCAAACTTGAACTAGGTCGAGGCAAATAGCTAAGGCTTCGAACTTGATTTGTGGCCAATTTCAAAAAAAAATTATTCCTAAATATTTTCAAATTTAAAAAAAATCTAATTAACACTCTCTTAGGTTTTCATTGGGATTAACAAGAATAAACACAAAGACAGAAAAAAAAAAAAAAGATGATATTGGCATGTATCGAGTACAAATTGCACTTTTCTGGTTTTTTCTCTTATCCAAAGAGTTAGTTTAGTATTCAGGTTAATACTGTATTGAAATTGAAAAACTGTATTTTGAAGTTAATCACATGATGGTGGTTTGAATTGATTGCAACACTATGATGGTCGTTACTAAGTAAATTACCAAGTAATTTAAGAATTAAATCATAGGTTACTACTCTCGTGAATAATTGTCTAAATTGTCACACACGATAACACGTTGGGTATAATATTAGTGTGATAGGTTACATTTTCTGGGGGGAAAAAAAGAATTTATTGATACATATATAGCGTCCGAATTTAAAAATGGCCACAATTCTAGAACCAATGATTCAAGTTAAGGAAGGGTAAGAAATTGGAACCAAATCACCAAAGAACGATTGTGGGCAATTTCAGTTTGCAACTGGTTGAACCACAAATTAACCGCTAGTTCAAGTGATGATTCGAAACTACTAGACTTGCAATTCAAATATTTTTCAAACTTGAAGTAGGTCGAGGCAAATAGCTAAGGCTTCGAACCTGATTTGTGGCCAATTTCAAAAAAAAAAAGTATTCCTAAATATTTTCAAATTTGAAAAAAAAAATAATCTAATTAACACTCTCTTATGTTTTCATTGGGATTAATAAGAATAAACACAAAGACAGAAAAAAAAAAGATGATATTGACATGTATTGAGTACAAATTGCACTTTTCTGGTTTTTTTTTCTTATCCAAAGAGTTAGTTTAGTATTCAGGTTAATACTGTATTGAAATTGAAAAACTGTATTTTGAAGTTAATCACATTTTTTTAAAAATTTTTGATAATGACTTAAAAATTATGATGCATAATTGTAATATTCTCTCAAAAACTAGTTTCATAAAAGTTAAGATTTATTATTTTTTCAACACAAAAAAAAATTAAAACTAACCGTTGAAATGTTAAAACTAACCATCACACTCTTAAACCGCCTACCACAATTTTAACTAAATAATTTTTCACATTTATAAAATCACTTCTATATAATATTGTTTATTAATCGTGGTTTGTTAATAGTATTTTTTAAAACCACAACACTAAATAGAGCCAGAGAGAGTGATATGAGCGAGGAGTGATTTGCTCGAAGATGGAGAAGTTGATGACGAAGACACGTGGGTTTTGGCTGATAATGGCTTTGGATTTTAGTCACCCTTCTTAAAGACACGAATTTTATTTTAGTCGTGGTGCCAAAAATTTATTGTTTTTTGGATGACCAATGAACAGAGAAAAAAGAGATTGTAAGAGAGTACACTGGTCTTGATAAATTGAATTGTTGCGTGACTTTAGCAACAATCTAAAACAAAATTGAGCTTCCTCTTCAATTCTTGAAAAACAAAGAGATCAAAACTCTGGAACTTGTCATTCTAGAGCACTCTATCACTCAAGTGAGTAAAGGAATTTTAGGAGAGTGATGATATCTTGAGGATGAGATGATTGTTCGAGTCAAAGAACATATCTCTTGATTTCCTCATCTAAAAATCCTATCCCCATCTGCTTCATTCAAAATCCATCTTGTAGTTCTTATCCATTGCACTTAAACATTGGGTAAACTACACGGTTTTTATATTTTTATTTTTTTCACACATCATGCTCAACTTTGAATACGAAAATTTTATCTTCCGACACATTTTTATTAATATCAGTATTTTTTATGTATTAAGTCTTTTCAGTGTGTTTTTTCTTTTCTCTCTCCTTCATTCTTCTTCATCTCTTTTTCTCTCTCTATTTCTCTTCTCTCCCTCTCTCTTCTCTCTCCCCACCCGATTTTTCTTTTTCTATCAATCTCTCACCTCTCTCCTGTCAGTTTCTCCCTCCGTCGCGTCTCTCCTTCATCCTCGTCTCTGTCGGTGTCACTCTCACGTTTCCTCTCTCTTTCAACCTGGATTTTGTCACCCTCCTCCATCTCGTTGTCGATATCCTCCATCTCATCGCGTCTCTCCTCCATCTCATCCTCGATCTCGCCGTCGCTCACCTTCGTTCAGTGGAAAAACGACGTCGACAACGTTTGTTCTTCTCGTTGGCGGTCAGATCTGGAATGGCGGTGATGCTAGGGCTTTGTTCTCCTGTGGTTCGTTGTTCCTTGCCGTCAACGGAGCTGATGAGACCTAATATGCCATTGGCAGCTAGGGTTTCAACGAAAGATACCCTAGCTTCTGTTTATTTTGTTTTCATTTTTTTCCTCATGTTTTATTTTCTAAGATGTTTGGCTGTTATTTCATTTGTTTTATTAACATTTCAATCCATGTTGTTTTATTTGTTGTTTTAGGGTCTATTTTAAGTTTATTTTGGTTTTTAAAAGATTTAAAGATTTGAAAAACAATTTATTTTAAGTTTATTTTTTAATTAACTTTTTAAAAATTTTATCAAAGAATCACTGAAATTCAATTTTAAATTTTTATTATTTAAAAAAATTATTTTAGAAAATTAAGTAGTTTATTTTAAAAATTATAAAGTTTTAGAAAGTTTATTAAAGGTTTATATTTAGTTCATTAAAATTAAAATAGGGAAATCATAATGTTATTTGATTAGGACAGTTGTATAAATAATCCTAAGTGGAAGATTATAAAAATCTAAAGAATTGTTAGTGCTAGATGACAACAACATGCAAGGAACATGTGTTAAATGGGTGCAATGTGGCTGAAACTAATGTTGCCACCTAATCTGTAATATCTTTATTTTTTTTACTAATTATTTCGGTAAATTTCCGTTGAATTTTTTTTGAATTAATTATTTTTTACGGATTAATTTTAATTTGAAATATTAATTAAATAATTAATGATATTTTGGAGTGTTGAATTTTTGTTTATGTTAATAGAATTTTTGAAGTGTATTGAGGAGTTAAATTGAGCGAAAATTTGTTGGAATTGCGAAAAAAAAAAGAAAATTGGAAGAAAAGACAAAAGAAGAGCGAATTGTAGGTTGCTTGCACGTTTGGTCCAAACGGCGTGTCGTTCGTGTCTGTGCACGCTGTCATCTGCGTGCGTGATCAAACGGCATGTCGTCCGTGCCTAGTGAACGTCTGGTCGTTCGATGGCAAGGAAAAACGACGTCGTTTCCGTCCAAAACGAACCGTTTTGGATAAATAGAAACGACGCTGTTTTGAGCCAACATGAAATGCACCGTTTTTGCTTGATTTTAAAATGCAGCAACCTCTTCTTTCTTCATTCTTCATCTTATCTTCTTTGTTCTCCTTCTTTCTTCCTCGAACCAAACTCGACTCTCTCTCAATTTTTTGTGCCTTCTCTTCAACTCTCCTTGCTTTTTCGTTCGTCCTTGTCATCAACCAAGGTGAATATCTCTCCTTTTCTTTTCTTTTTATTGCTTTATTCTTGAAGAACGAAAATAGTTTGTATGGACTTAAGCTTCAATTTTGGCATGAATTCTTGACGGATTTGCACGGATTTTTGTTGGATTTTGACGGGGTGAGTTGGTAGAGCATGAATATAGGTTGAAAATGGAAGATTGGATGGTTTTTGATGAAAGGGTATTTCGGTTCGAACCTTTGAGGAGGATTTTGGACGTTTTGGTGCATTTTGGATTGAAACCGAAGCTAGATTCGAACTCTAGGGACTGAATTGAATGGATTGGATGGATTGAAAATGTGGATTCAGGTCGATTCGAGTTTTAGGGACCATTTGGTGTACTTTTGAACCAAAAGAACTAAATACGTAATTTTCCATAACTCTGGATATTTTGAGGACCAAAGCTAATATTTGAAATTCAGGGACAAAATTGTAATTTTTGATAAATAGAGTGGCAAATTTGTAATTTTAGAAAATTGAGGGATTAAATAATAAATGTAAAATGCTTAGAAGACTAATTTATAAATTCTGAAAAGTGTGAGGACTAAGTTATAATTTTTCAATGTCTCAAGGACTAAATCATAATTTTCTAAAGTTTAGGAACTGAACTGTAATTTTACACTGAGGTGTAATAATTGGATTATCATGTTAGACTTTGGGCCGAAATAGATTTTTGGGATTTTTTGGAGTGTTTGGGTTTGCATATGCATTTGCATATATTTCAGTACGGTCATAGTACCATGTATGAGTTGTTTGTGTATTGTCTGTTCCAGCTTTGTTGGTTTCCGAGGAGATCAGTCATTCACCGGTGGACCGTACTCTGGATTATTTGCTCGGCGTCTAATTGAGTATGGTAACATTTTAAACACATAGGTTGTGTCTTCTAAATTCCGTATAAGTTTTTGTTGTGTTGAACTTGGTATGAAATTTGGAATAATTAAAGGATTAGAATTCCTAAAATTTGGTATACGTGAAAACCTCTTTTATAGAAACTCGATTTCTCTAAAAATGTTTTTGGTTTCTGAAATAAATATTATTTTAATATTTATTGTGATTTCTAAAATGAACGTTTTGGATTTTAAGAATATATTCCAGAGTGAATGTTTTGTCTGAGATGATTATTATTTCTGAACACTAATATTTTTGCAATAAATATTTCGTCAGAAAGTTTGATATCATTTTTGGAAAAAATGATATGTTTGTTCTGTATTCTAACTGTTTGAGTATTTTGGATATAAATATATATTTTTAATGTTTTGGTAAAAATATTTTGTTTTGGGACACCCAGCTATAAGATAGTGTAGTCTTGATATACTAGAGTTGTATCATTTGTCTAAGTGTCTATACTTGTGCCTTTAGTGACTTATATTTGCCTTTGTGACTATATCATAGTACCTTAGTGGCTAATCTCCGCCTAAGTGGATATTACAAAATTCGGTTAACTCGATGAATATGATCTTCGAGCACCGTCAGAAAATGTTTTAAACTACCCTATGAAAATACTTTGGAATTTATTCTCTGAAATTATCTTGATATTTAACTCTGAAAATACTTCGATATTCAAGTCTGAAAATAAATTTGGAATTTATCTTTGAAATATTTTGAGTATTTATCTCTGAAAATATTTGAGTACTTCTCTCTGAAATATTTTTGGAAGTGAACGTGAATTTCGAAAAATATTTGAAAGGAAACACTTGGGCTATTTTGGATTTTGGGAAAATTTAATATTTTATTGAAGTTCTCTATTTAATAAATATCGATAACTGTTTGTTGTCTGCTCTGTATGCAAAAGAATTGTAAAATGGATTTTGAACTAAGTTATCTATATATATGAATGTGTGTGTGTGTGTTTATATATATTATTTGGATAAATACGTGTATGTGGTAGTTTTCAAAAATATTTTCAAAACTCTTTTGAGGAGCCTGTGTCACTCTGTTGTGTTATACACTCACTATGGAATCTTACCCCTTTTATTTATCTTGTTTTTGTTTTACTTCACTTTTCAAGTGATCTTGATAACGGTCGTTTGGTTCTTCCGCGCGGAGTGAGTGCCCTATCGTTCTGGCCGAGTTTATGTTATGTTAGTTGCTCTACACCGCGTAGTGGGTTATGGACTTGCATTTGTTAAATAATATTTAACGGTTTTAATTGAACTATTATTTAGCGTTTGATATTAATTGTATTTTAATTATATTCGGGATTATTATTTTTGGAAAACTTATCTTTGTTAAACTGTTTTAATATGGTAAATAAGCCGACTAATAATATGAATTGGGTAGATGTTTCTGTTCTCCAAGGCTTGTGCGAAATGGATCGGGCTTTCATAGACGGTTTGCCTCGTACGCCAGTTGCGGCTCGATTTTGGGTCGTGACATAATCAGTTGTCATCTGAAGCTTAGGAAACCATGTTTAAGCTTCTAGGTCCCATTAGTTACATTTTCTGATATCTGAATTGAGAGAAAGCAAGTAATGAAAGGTAGAGAAAGGATAGGAAAACACTATAGCTAGGCATATTAATTTCTGCGTTCATACAACATCTGCATCTTAGGAGTGTGGTGAGTGTTTATTTTCATTCCTATATGTTTATTAAACATTATAACAAGTATTTATAGGTCTGATAGTGATTGGAACACAATTTGAACTTATAGACATATGAACTGATAGATGAGGCTGTTAGCATTCAAATTTCAGTATGTTCTAGTGCTACTATTTTGAGGCAGTTAGAAACGGAATTGGTTAGAGAGTAAAACATAAAATTTGTTTATCTATGTTTCAATAATATGTATGTAAAATTTTAGGGGCTACATACGTGTATAACTATCAGTAGCTAAATTAGTGTATATATAGTCTAATTTGAGCATAAAGTTCATTTGAGTGATGTAGTCTAATTTTTGGTATACATAGTCCCTTATATGTTTAGTATATGTGGTTAAAATTTGAGAATTATTTGATTTCATTTGGTTGTTGACAAGAGAGGATAATGCGAACTGGCCAGAATGCATAAATAGGCTAGATTTGCACCACACCAGTTAATACTAAATAATGTACGCCTATTAGGGGGTTAGAAATAATAATAATGTATTAAATCATTCCACGTATATGTATAAGTGCATATAGTAAGTGTCCAAATTGGACCATGCATCATTGGGCATTGCATTCATATATGGTTGCACATATGCATTGTATATTCAAAGGAATTGTGTAATTATGTGTACTAGGTGAGCAACATTTTGGAGATATTTCAAAGGAAATCTAGGAGTCTAGAACTTGTATTTGTACTGTGAGTGAACCCTTATATGTTATTTGTGCTATATAGTATATTGTCTGTTATATTCTGAATGTTACTACCTGATATGAGATTTTATGATATTATTGCTATGTGTTATTGTCATGAACTGGATATGTGAGGTTGATGAAATATTATATGATATGTAGAAATATTAATGTTTATGAGTGGAACTCTTGTATGAGCTATTGAAAAATCATGTTGTGTTATATTGTTTACAAGTGCTGCATCTGAATTCATATGACGTAAATGAAATGGTATGGCCAATTTGTTCAAATATATGCAATTCTATTGGAAATATTGGTTATATGAGAAAGTAGATGGAACTAAGTGCTATGCGCAGCTAAAACTCGTAGCAGTCAGCTCAAGATTCCATTATACGATATTAGGTTGGCCAACGATTTATTTGATCATACATTTGGGTCAATTCTATTGGTATTGGAAGATCCTTGAGATCTATTATATTTGAAAACTCGGGGCTATACTTGACATATTAGGCCATTATCGAATAAATGGAACATCATTGCATTCTTATTGATATCTTAAACGTATATGTTTTACTTGTGTCATATTGAGTTGTTTGTATATATATAGTACCTGATTATATATTGTTTCATATATGTTGGGTTCCTCATTGAGTTGCGACTCATATAAAGCGCAATATTTTTCCAGGTATCAGAGATTAGATTTGAGCCAGTTTTTAGAGTTGTAGATACACGTACATGACAGAAGTCGGAATGTCGCGATCACTCTCTCTCTCCATCACACATGTGCATAGAGGGCGTTGAGGATGAGATTTCAATTGCTTATCAAATTTTGTATCTAGTTGATAGAGTTGTCTTGTCATATATGTTGTGTAACTTTGATATTATTGATGTAATGATATTGATATATTGAACTTGTTGCTATTTCTTTGGTATTATTATTCTTATGTTGATGTGTCTTATAGAGTTATGTGAATATATATTATAAGGGTATGGGTGTTATAGTTTTTGAAATTAGTATTTTATTTTACTATAAAAGTGTGTCTCACCAAGTAAGATAAATAGGGTTTTTTTTTCTTTTGAGAGAAGATGAATTTTAGGAATGAGAATAGCAGAGTTTTGTGATTTAGGTTTCATACATATACTAGCTGGACACCCGCGCGATACGGCGGGATTTGAGGCGAATAGAAATAATTTTTTAACATTTTATTTAAATGTGGAAATGAAATTATATTGCGTCATTTTTTGGTTGATGTAACGAAGACGCTGATATTTTTACTTGAGAGTAAATGTATGCATCAGTCGTATTGCACGTACAAAATTTGAGGCGGTGATCTACATGTGATTAAATCATCTCATCAATTAGGATATAAATATTATCTTGACGGTTTATTTAAATGCAGCATTTTTCATTTCAGTAATAAACATCTGAATGCAATGTTTCTTTGGTTGTTTTATTTCCATAACATAATTGGATATACTATTGGATTTTCCATTCATCAAACTTGATTGTGTTTTGATTTGTGGCTAAATTAAAGCAGATTATGAGCTCTAGCCACCAATTCTGGGTAAGTGTTTGCGAATATTATAGAGAAGTTGCCAATTGAAGAATTTGATTTCTCAGCATCAATCATGCTTATTTAGTTTCATATAAATCTGTGTGAATAGAATCAACAACTTATTTGTTTCTATATTAATCTTGGTGGATAAATTATAAAGCAAACCTGCCGACTATTTAGTAACGCATGAATTGCACTTATTCAACAGATGATTTAATAAAGTATGAATTGCATTTTGATTATCATCTGTTTCACAAAATCAGAAGATAGATAGGTTGATAGGTCGAATGATACGTGACACGTCAATAAGTTATCAAATGTCATTCAACTAGTGTAATACCCCATCCATTCCAATTGGAATTCTATAGTCTTCCGATTAATTTTGAATCGGTTCTTGAATGATTTCGATGATGATTGAGTGTTTAATATGATGAATAAATATTGATGGAGTTTAATCATGTTTTTTTTTTTTGCAAAGTTTGGTGTTCGAATGTGATCAAGTTCATTTTCGATCTTGATTCATTGGTTTAACCATTCATTTGGTGCTTTGGGTGATGAATGTTGATCGATTTAGTTTAATTAACGACCCTTTGATCTTGTTGGACGTTCGTTGAATGAAGTGTTTCCAGGCAAGAAAAATCGTGTTTTTGAAGTACACGGTTAAGGACACAGTTTGAGCTTTTGACCGTGTCTTTCAGCCCTTTGATCGTGTCTTATTTTTCTCAACACACGACCACGCGATTTTGCCTGTGTCTTAGAGGTGTATTCCCGTGTCTTACCTCTCTTACCCGTGTCTTTCCAGAGTTGCCTTTAAAAGCTCCATCCAACCCTCCTTCGGCCTCAAACTCATTTCCACCTTTCAAACCTGTCTTCAACCTTTCAATCTCCAATTCTTTGCCTCTCTTTGGTGCATATTGGTTCCTTGAGGTGAGATTAACTTATCTACTTGATTTCTCTTCAATTTTGTTGTCATTTTTGCATGGGTTTTCTTGTTGTTCTTGAAAGAAGATGATATGGGTTTTATGGGTGCTAGATGCCTGAATTTTTGGGTTTTATGATGGAATTGACTGGGGTTTTGATGTATCTATGTTACTAGGCTTAGATTATGCAAGAAAACATAAGATTTAAGGAGATTTGTAGGAGTTTTGTTTGGTGTTAGGGTTTGTGACGGGTTTGAAGAAAAGTGAGGATTTTTGGTGTTGTGTGATGCTTATTGATGGATGATTTATGCTCTAGGGAGTGTTAGGAAGTATATGGCATGCTCGGGAATGATTGGCATGGAGTAGAACGAAAGTGGACTAAATTGGTAATTTACCATTGGAGGACCAAAAGTGATATTTGGCATTTTAGGGACTAAAATGCTATTTGGTTTATTTGGAGACCTAAATTATACGTTTTTGGGATTTATATGATTGATTATTCATTTTTGGACTGTTAGAGGCTCAATATTAACTTTGAAATATTTTGGGGACTGATCTGTAATTTGCCAAGTCTTGGGGACTAAATGGTAATTTTTTATAGATCCCGATTTTCAAGGTTTCAGTGATTGATCTTCGATCGAAAATGGTTTCTATGGATTTGAGTTTGCATCTGCATTTCATGCATTATGTATTGCCATAGTACCACAGTTTGACAATAATAATTGTTTCAGCTTCGTATCCTGGTCAGCGAGATTAGCCGACCCCAGTGGTACGAGATTGAGCCATTCAGCTTGGGTTTTTATGTGAGTGAAAAGGCATCTTAGACACATAGGTTGTGTCTTTAAATTATATTGTTTTTGACGTGTCTGGACATTAGCATGTAATCTGGAATTAATAAGGGATAGAAAATTTTAAAATTACGTGAAAACCTCTGCTGTGAAATCCTGTTGGATATATTTTGATGTTTTGAAATAGTTTTGTATTTCAAAACAAACGTTTTGGATGATCTAAGTATTTTGATCAATAACAAGTAGATGTTTTCAGCAAATGATATTTTCTAAAATTGTACTTCTTAGAAAAAAAAAAAGATTTGTTTTGGCGTCTGAATTTGACTTTGTTTTTGAAAGGAATTATATATTCATGTATATAAATATTTTGGAAATATTTATATTCTTTGAAATCTGTTCTCTGATTTCTGCAAATTAGTTTTTGCATAATCTGTCAGTGTTGCTTTCATTTTTATCTATTTAAATTCCGCATTTGAATATTTTTGGTATAAAATTTAATTAACTATTCTGACTCGGGACACCTATGTTACGGGGATAAGCTTAACCTTTGGTATACCATAGTGAAAACTCAGTTATCAGGGTAGGTGGTAACACTTAGTCATCAGAGTAGGTGGTGACCCGTGTGTCTAGCTAACACACGTGTAAGTTTTGTCTCGTGGCAGAGTCCACGTATGAGACATTTATAGTGGCGGAGTCCACGTATTCCAATTAGTGGCAAAGTCCACATATGATCTATTGGCGAAGTCCACATATGATATGACTTTGGTCCCATGTCAGATACGTTTAGTGAGCCTATGTTGCTGCTCATTTTTTCATAGTATATTTTTCAGTAGTTTGACAAAGTATATCTTGCTGGAGCATGTGGATTGCAGCGCTCGCGGATGTACTTAGATAAGTTTCATCTGATACATCTTAGTGACCCTTAGGGTGGACAGAGTACTATTTTGAGCCTCTAAAGCTGTCAGTAGGGGTGTCAATTCGTGTTATCGTGTCGTAATCGTGTCATGCTATTTATATATCACAAATCATTATATAAGATATAAACATTACAAAAATTGAATTCGTGTCAATCGTGTCGTGTCGTCTCATAAAGTCGTGTTATCGTGTCAGAAATTGACAGCCCTAGCTATAAGCTGTTAGCCCTTTTGAGTCGGGTACCATTTAGACTCCTAAGGTTGCTATTTTATTTTGAAATGATCTAGTCAACGCAGTTTTAGTATAACACGGAAATATGATAAGTGAGTATCAGCTATGTTTAGTTGGAAACTGGTTTTTCATAGCATGTTTTGCTAAAACAAAAGTTTCTGCATAAAACGTAAATTTCTGCATAATATGGAACATTTTCTGCATAATTTGAAAACAAGTTTTTGATATATCTGTTGTCTGTTGTTTGCTTTGGTTGCAAATATTTTTGAAATGAATTTCGAAACTACTATTCTATACTTAGCATGTATACGTATATATATACTTATATTTGCATGCGGTATTTTTGAATTATTTTCAAAACGGTCTTTGTGAGGCACGCATGAGGTATTCTGGGGTGTCTTTTTCTCACTAGGGATTCTTACCCATTTCTCAGGTTCACATTTTGGCATTCGGCAACCGTTCGACATCTTGCACATAGTGAGGCGTTCCACTTGATAATGAGTGCTCTCTTGTTTTGGGCTCATTTTATTTTTGCAAGAGCTCTACATCTAGTTACTGTCGAATTATCGGGTCGTATTTTGTTTTTGGATTTATATTTGATTTTGTATTATTTTCTTACTCAACTAACATTACGATTTTATTTTGTATAACTTATATTACATATACCCATATGTTTTCAGTATCAAATGTTTTACACTTATTAAATGGTTAAATA
>CAODLS010424509.1:0-44701 GCA_948243855.1 Flueggea neowawraea | reverse complement strand
GAAACAAGGAGATTGCTTCTGTGAAAGTGATTTGGCGGCATCATTCAATCAAGGAGGCCACTTGGGAGGCCGAGGATGAGATGAGGCACAAATATCCACATTTGTTTGACTCTATTGATCCATAGGTTTATCTGATTGATCTCTGTCTTTGCATTCTTGCATTGCGTCTGCATGTATGTGCGTTGGCATATGTGCGTTGGCAGTGTGTTGGTTACACACCATCTACGTGTTGCGGCAGTTAGCCGGGTTTTTATTTGAGTTTTGTTTTGGAGATCATGGTTGGTCTCAACTTTGTTTTGTTTTGTTTTGATATTCGATGACGAATTTCTTTTGAGGGGGGAAATATGTAATACCCCAGTCAGATTTCGGTAAGGCTCTCTGTAGTCTTCCGTTAGGTTCCGCTTCAATCTTGATTGGTACGAGTGTTGAGTTGAGGATTTATGTTTGTGAGAGCTGTTACTCGAGTAAGCATTCGTGCGTTACTCGAGTAAGGTGAGGTGTGTATTACTCGAGTAAGCATCTGTGTTACTCTAGTAAGTCGTGTTTCTGAATTAACACGAAGAACACCTGGGAAAAGTGTTACTCGAGTAACAAGATGTGTTACTCAAGTAAGCAGTGCATCACTCGAGTAATGAAGGCCTATCACTCGAGTGAGGATACTGTTTTGGGCAGGAGTCTATAAATACCCCCACCTTACTCTTTCATTTCTCTCACTTCATTTCTGTAACTCTCTTACTCAAATCGGTGTGAAACGTGTTTCTGTTACCCTACATTGTTCCCATTTCATTCCTAGAGATAAGATTTCATATCAAATCTCTTTATTTCATCCATTTCATGCCTTTAAATTTGGATTCATGCTTTAGGCCGAGTTTGCATTTGGGTTTACATTTTCAGGATGATTCTGAGTAAATTGATGCTTAGGGTTGTTAGCTCTAAGTTGTTTGAGGTTAAGCGAATATGATTCAAGCTTTGAATAATCTTATTTGATGAGGCATTGGTTGAGTTAGAGTTAGCTTTGTTTTTTTTGTCGATCTAGGGTGATTCTGAGTTGTTTTGGTGGTTTTGACCCTAGATTCGTGTTAAGGGTTTTGTTTAGAGTCAATGTGGGTGTTTGATATCAATTTTGGTCGATTAAATCGTGCAACACGATTTTGAGTTCGTCTGGATTGTGTCTTACTCGAGTAAGAGGTTTTCTTACTCGAGTAAGCGGAGCCTTGTATCACTCGAGTGACCGGTGTGGCTCACTCGAGTGAGAGGTGATCTGTCTTACTCGAGTGACCATGTATGGTTTACTCGAGTAAGATGATGGATCTCTTACTCGAGTAAGTCAGGATGTTACTCGAGTAAGATGGGGTCATTTGGGACTCGTTTTGTAATTTTGCATTTTGTCAATTTCTGAGAGTTCAGGGACTCGTTTGGGGATTCTGACTACTTCAAAAAGTAAGTTAGCTGTCCTAGTATATTTGAATGATTATTTTGTAATTTGTCAAGTCTTGGGAACTAAAATGTAATTTTGCACTGGTTGGGGACAAAACTTTAATTTTATGCAGATTCTGTATTTTGGATCTAGAATGATAGAGTATCATTCGATATGAATCATTTGGGATCTTTCGAGAATCCACATCTGCATCCGCACTTCATGTATCTGGTTTTGCCACAACACCGCATTTGAGTTTGCTTCTGATATATCTATCGATATATGTTTGCTTTGTTTAGCTTCCTGTTAGTGCCCGAGAGACCAACCACTGATGAGTGGGGCCTGACGGGTGTTTGCACTTAGACTTCCAGGTGAGTGAATAGCAGCTTCAGACACATAGGCTGTGTCTCGAACTGTATATGTTTTCTGTTGTGTATAACACATATTCTGAAATATGAACTAATCTAAAGATTGACTAATGATAAACTGATTATGTGTATTAATCAGGACTCTGCTTTGAAATTGATATATATGTATTATATATCTCCTCTCTGATTTTGATGTTTCTACACATACTCTGTTTTGATACTATATATTAGTATACTTTTGTTTTCTGATATGGGACACCTACTGTTACGAGGTAAAATGTGACATTTGGTATACCAACGCTTTGTTAAACCCAGCTATCAGGGTTGCTGATAGCCATGTGTCCTGATCCGACACATGATTTGATATGGATTATGGCGGAGTCCACATACTTTGTTATTAGTGCTTTGTATGCGGACCCTTTTGCGAAAGGATTTTTGAAAGCTATTACCTATGCATAGCGTGTATATATATGTATGTTAAACTATATCTGCATGAGGCGATCTGGAGTGTTATTCTTCACTAGGCCCTGACCCCCTTTGTTTCTCTGTGTACCTGATTTCTATTGAGTAGGTTCACAGATTTTTTGCTTCGGCAACTGACAACATCCAGACTCCAGTGAGACATCTTTTGCTTAGTGATGCTCTTTTGTCCAGGCTCATTTTTTTATTTTGTAGAGCTCTACATCGGGATTTAGTTAGGTTACCAGGTTGGCACTTTGGCTTTTTGTGTTTATGATTCTGTTGTCTTTTGCAATATTACTTTTGATATATATTTACTTATATATATTTGATTTACTATATTTTCAATTATTAAATGTTTTGCAAATGTTTTATAATCTAAATCGTTCGAGTAATTTATTTTGATCTCTGAGGCTTGTGCGAGATGAGTCAGGCTCTCACAGACGGTTCACCTTGTACGCCGGTCACATGCTCACAATAGGTCATGACACTTCCACTTTCTCAATTAGAACAAACCCTAAAATTTACTCTTTCTCTTTCAATGCTTTCTGCCTTTCTCCTCTCCTCTCAACCAATGTGCTCTCTCTCTCTCTCTCTCTCTCTCTCTCTCTTTCTCTGTGTGTGTGTGTGTGTGCTTTGCCTCTCTCAATCGACACTCTTTCTCTCATCGATTTATGCCTCTCCTCTCAACCGATGCTGACTTTCTCTCTCTCATTGTGCCCTGCCTATCTCAACCGATGCTCTTTCTCTCATCGATTTTTGGCTTTCCTCTTAATCGACACTCTTGCTCTCTCTTGCGACACTCTTTCTCTCTCTAAATCTAGCAATCTAGGTTCGGTTGTTCATGGTCTAGTTGACAATAAGCGAAAACAATTTTCAAAAGAAACATTTAATGAATATGGAAACAATTTAGTCCATGTCAATTTGTACAGATTAGTAGGGTTTCAAGAGATAAAAAAAATGTGCAGGTCGTCCATGGTGCATGTCGGTTTGTGCAATTGACTATTAGAGTTTAAAGAGTTTCAGCGGAGAGGATGGGTTCGGTTGATTTGTGTGGGTGGTTAAGGTTTGGTCGCTTGCCAAATTATGTGTTGGGTTGGATTTGTTTGTCAGGGTTGTTAGGTTTTGGTCTTGGTTGGTTAGTGGATTATGTGTTTGGTCAGATCGGTTTGTGCGGGTGGTCAGTAATTTGGTCGGTTAGCATATTATGTGTCTGGTTAGATCGGTTTGAGTGGGTTTGCTGAGTTGGACTTAAAATTCAGATGTGGATTTGCTGTTTATTTTCACTCTAGCATTTTTAAGCCACGTCAAGTGCATTAATCTCTAACGCGTATATTTGAGGTTCCATGATAAGTTTAAGCAAGTTCAGGGGGGTTTGTAAGCGTGCGCAGAGTTCAAGGGGAAAATTGCACGTTGAACACAAGTTTAGGGGGTTCACATGTATTAGGCCAAAAATAACTGTCAATAAACATAGTTGAATGACATGTAACAATCAAATAATACCATCATATTTTTATCTATAGTGTTTGATGTGCGCATTCATCAATTTTGTGTTTTAGTTTTTTTTATAAGTTTTGTGTTTCAATTTGGTTCCCGATTAATTAATTAATTTAGAAGTTTAATATTAAAACTAACAAAAAATTACAAAACTCAAAATTATTTTGACCACTAAACTTGTTATTTTTTATTAGACTATCGGTATTCGTTTTAGAGAAACTTTTGTAGGATTGAGCGAGCCTTGCACATGACCACAAAGGCTCAACCTTATTCATGCTTACGACCATTTTCTTAGTCATATTTATTTTACTCTCACCAACTCTCTCTCATTCAAAGCATTGAATCAAAAAACCCAAAACAAAACCCGTTTCTTGGTTAGCAAAGACCTTTTCCAGGACAGATTTTTCGTTCCTCTTCCAAATGGACACATCTTATTTTTTATTCTTCAAAATTTCCATTCTCAAATCTCTCTGGCAAAATTCAGTGGATCTTCCTACAACTGAGGATCCCTTTGAATGGCCCGTGCGTCTACAAACAACATATACCGTGTGGCCAGTGGCGGAGCCAGGATTCCGACTGAACAGGGGCTTGATCCTGGTTCCGCCATTTGTTATATATATATAAAAAATTGTTCATCGATATATATGACATCAAAATACAAAAAAAAAAATCAATTGATGTTCGTGGTGCCAAGTTATTAAATATGTCATCAAAATATTATAATCAGTAATCTAAATACAATTAGACTAAAAAATAAATTATGTGAATTTATATTATAATATTTTTAATTTTAAATATTCAATTATGTGTAATTTTTACAAATCTATGGTAAACTCTTTATAAACAAATCCATAAAATAATTAAAACAAATGCTAAAGGACACTAGAGTTGAAAAATGAAAATGAGAAATAAGTGATAATTTTAAGAAAAATAAAATTAAAAGCTTAATTAACAAAAATAAAATTAGGGACAGAAATACTAAAATAGTATTAGTGCAAGGACCAAAGGGGTGCCCTTGTCCCTTTGTTGCTCCGCCACTGCGTGTGGCACATGGTGTCCTCCAATGGTACAATCCTCAGATGGGGAGTGTAGTAGTAAGAGACGTGCTATATGATACGATCACAAGTTCTCAACAATAATACTTTCAAGATAGTGTAGTTTTGAAAGGTCTGTTTCTTAATTAAACGATCTTAATTAAACGATTTTGACTAATATGAAAGTCCAATTCTTGCTTAGCCTTTATTAGCACTTCTGGATGGTTTAATGAATTAGTCATTGCCCATTCTAAAGCTGTAGCAGTGGTTTCTGTTCAGAAAGTAACATTGTTTGCCAATTCATAAACAACATATATTAGCTAGAGATTTTGGATAACTCACATAAGTACTACATTTATGTGACGATCTAAAATTGCACTGTGACCGACATACGAGACGAACCGTCTAGACAAATCAAGTCTATCTCACACAAGTCTCAGAATACAGAACTTAAACCAAAAAAATATTTATTATTAAACGGTCTATTAATCAAATTAAAACAGTTCAATAACTAAAAGTTTTAATATATTATTCTTAAATAATAAAATGAAATATTGTCATAATTTCAAAATACATAATAGGTATTTATAAGTAAAATTAATTAATAATAAAGTAATAATAAATACATATCTATAACCTACAGATAACCAGTGTGGATCCCTACTATAGAATATACAGAGCCCGACCAAAAGAGCACTCACTATCAAAAGTAACGCTTGACTGAGAACCAAGATGATTAACAGTCGCTGATGACAAAATATGCCTGAAAAATGTTAGGGGTAGATAAATATCAATGAGAGACGACACCTAAACCGTTTTAAAAATGTTTTAAAGAAAAATACCAAACACGTATACAAACTTATACTATTAGCATACACTCATATATATATATATAGTAGTTTAGAAATTTATTTTTAAATCTTTCGCTAACAAAACAAACAACAAATAGTCAAACAGATTAAATAAATAAATTAGATAAAATATTTTATTTTCAAAATATTTACTAAGAATAAAACATTTAAAAACTTGACAAAACAGAATCAAACGAAAGGAGTCCAATAAATAAAAATTCAAATATATAATAATTTTTAAAATACATTTGTCAAAACATTCATATCCAAAATAGACATATATATATATATCGTCTGGCAGAGTAAGACAATGAGACTACAGATAGATAAATCGTCTGACAGACTGAGGTGGACTCTTGTCACCTGAAGATAACTCGCGCGTGTTAACTAGACACACGATTACCACCTTACCCTGATAACTGTGCATTCCCAATGGTATACCAAATGCTATATTTATCCCTGTAACATAGGTGTCACAAGCCATAACATTTCTAACAATAAGGCATACAAAGTAGACATATATATATATTCCAAAACAAAATATTTAACATAAAACATTTCTAAATACCAAACATAATATTTATTTAAAAATTCAAAATAAATTATAATCGATAGATTAGACAAACATGCAGAGCATAATTTATTTTATCAAAATATATATATAATATTTATTTAAATATCTATCAAAATTCGAAAACAAAATACCAAATATTACTGGTTTTCAAAAAATAAATTTTTATTACAAAAATTTCATATAATTAGATTTCAATAATTACCAAATCATTAATTAATCAGATTTATAAATAAATCAGACACAACAAAAACATATGATTTCAGAAGATAGGCTCTAAAGTGTTTTAAACCACACATGACTCACTTGAAATTCAAAGCTAGACCAATCAAACACTACTAGTAGCTGATTGGTCTCGATGACAAGAACTGGAAACTGAAATAAATATAAATCAGACGAAGTCAAAATATGACACTGATATAATGATAGTACTGAATATATGAAATGTAAATGCAAATGCAAATATTCATTCGATGTTGAATACATAAAATTACAGTTTAGTCCTCAACTTTTGTAAGATTATATTTTAATCCCTAAAACCTAAAAAAATTATAAATTAGTCTACAAAATTTTCAAAATTTATAAATTAATCCTCTAAGTATTTTAAAAATATAATTCAATCCTCTAATTTATAGAAATTACAAATCTATTATCAGTTTCATAAAATTACAAATTTTCCACCCACTTACCGAAAATTATCCCAGTATGTAAAATATCTTGCTCAATCCTCCAATAATCCAAAATCAGGAAAAATTATATTTTTGGTCCTTTCGATAGAAAATCACACCAAATCGTCCTAAATCTCGATCCAACCAGAACCCAACGTTTTCAATCCATCTAATCGACTCAAAATCATCCCTAGAACTCAAATCCATCGTTGGTTTAACAAAAATAACATCAAAACATCAAAAATCGTCCTTGAACAATTCGGATAAAAAAACAATTTCAAAAAATCATCCAATCCACCATTTTCAAGTTAGATTCATGTTCTACCAAGTTTCTCTTAGCTAACTCCAATGAAAACCACCCAAATTCGTCCAAAGAAATGCTCAAAAAATCGAAGTTAAGCTCCAACAGAACCCATTTAATTTTCGGAATTCCAAATGAAAATAAAATCAAGAATACAAGAAAGGAACCAACTTGGATTAAATTCTCACCTTGATTCAAAGAAAAGAAACGAACAAGAGGCGGAGAGAGTTGAAGGGAAGTCGAGTTTTGGGGTTCTGAGAAGTGAAAAATCGAAGAAAGAAGAAGAAACGAAGAGGAGAAGCGGTATGTTGTGTTTTAAAACAAAACAAAACGGTGTGTTTTGGGAGAAACGAAAACGGCATCGTTTTTGAAAGAGTCCAGCCCGTGACACGAGTGTGTGACAAGTGAAACGCGTGTTTCACACGGATGACAGCCCTGCATGACGGACGATGGGTAAGCAGAAATGACGTTCAGCTTGCTCAAAACGCTTAAACGCCTTGTAATTCGTTCATGCTTCTCTTTTCTTTCAAATTTTTTTCTTCTTCCAATTTTCACTTAATTTAATAACTTTAATCACTTCAAAAACTTCATTAAGCACCCAAACAACACTTCAAATTTTAAATTAACCCCTCAAACATCAAGAATTAAATTTAAAATTTAATGAAAAATTACCGAAATAATTAATCAAAAATAACAAGGTGTTACAATTTCAGTGTATAAAATAATCATATGTACAATATTAAAAATTAGCTACATACAAAATGATAAAAAAAATTAAAATCTGACTAACCAAGAGTAGGCCTTTGATTATTTCGTGGGTGTGTAGCATTCAGGTTAAGTTTCTTGCAAGTAAACAAGTTTCTGATCATGTTGTTTCCATCCTTATTGACTCCTTGTTCATCAACCAATTTTTGCAACATTGCGTCTGTTCTTTTGCCAACACTAACCACTTTCTTCACATAACCGTTAAAATCGACCAGTCACACAATTGGAAACACATTGCTAGGATGTTTCGACGTATCCATTTTAAAAATTCTCATCCACAATTTCTCTCAACACCCTAGCCTCTTCATTATTTTTATTGATCGCTTCTTCTCGATAATATTGGTTTCCTTCAATTATTCTCATGACAATATTCGATGTTACATCCATAAACATTGGTCTTAATGTTACCTTAGTAAATCTATGTCTTGAAATACGGGAAATTCTTCGTAACAAAACCCTAACTTCGTCTTCTCTGATGTCTGAGAAAGAATTGAGACAAGTTGGCGAGAAGATTGCTTCGTTGCTTAAGCGGCGAAGAACATGCCAGTGTTCATCATACTTAGTTGCAGGGAGAATCGTGTAGTTGTAGAGAAAGGAAGAAAACGAGCATCAAATATTCCATAATTGTTTGGCATAGCAGTGGCTAAGAGTGATCGATATTTATTGACAACTCTGAGTGTGCCGTTCAATTTGTAAATAAATATTACTTGTAAAAGATTGTAATAATGTTTTCAATTCTGAGTTGTATGCAGAAAAATTTTATGCTTTTGCTTTGTTCATTTAATGCTTAACATTTTTGCGCTTATATTTTGAATAGCAGCATTGTACTTCTCATGCTACTAACTTCAATCACAGATTATTACATCTAACCTGTTTCAAATCTGCGTACATATACTTATAAAAAAACTGTATACATATACATTCATGTACAAAAAAAAAGTCTGTATACATACATTAAAATAAAACATGACTCAATAAATATTGTATTAACAATAAATTTCTTGGATATCAAAGCACAAAAACTCGTGCAATCATTGAACATTGAAAAAGATTAATCAATTAAAGACAACTAGCCATGATAATGAAACACAGAATGAGACGGCAATAAAATCTGTTGGGTCTCATTTGAGAGGTATATGGGCTTGGGAATGTAGATGCCTGATGCCCTGACCATCATTTGAAACAAAGCAAATCATTATGAGAAAAGGGTACAAAGCCTCAAAACTATTTTTTTTCCCTGGAATGGGCAATATCATTACTGAGAAATTGAAATCTGGTATAAGATTGAAGAAAGTTGAAAATCATATGGGTCACCCCACACATAATAATCAGGTAGGTAAATGGTATTCTCAGCGAACAAATGAGCAATTATATTGGCCCTCCAAGGGATATGAACAACACTAACCAACTCCAATGATTGAAGCAGAGTAATGCAGTCCAACATTATAGCTCCAAAATGAGAATCATCCTCGTGCCTTCTGCTGACAGCATCCACCCAAAATCAGGGAATCTATTTCAATAACAATTTCCTTTAACCCCAGAACTTTGATCTAATTCAAAACCTCTCTCAAGCACAATGCTTCAGCAAAGTTAGGATCAACAAAATATGAGAGACCTCTGGCAAAAACATCTACTACATCTCCATCTGCATTTCTAAAAATACCCCCCAACCCAGACGAAAACCACTCTAACTCCTCACACTAAAACCGATTGTACAAACCTCTAAACCACTATTGAAATGAGTTTCCAGAGAAATAAACAACATTCAGACCCGCTAACAACCAAGTTAATCTCGCATATGAACAATCTCAGAAACGGTGTAAAGAAGTTTCAATAGCCAAGTTACATATATTGCAATTAGCACCCACATTAACACACTTATCAATTGAACGCACCTTTGTTGGGAGGGAGTTTATGATTGTTCTCCACATTAAATTTTTTACCTGCCCAGGCACCTTCAAGTTCCATAACCTGTTCCACATTCGCTTGTCATCCGTAAGACCAGGCAATGGATAGCCAAAGAGCACCTTCTAGGCAGATTTTACTAAGTATTTGCCTCTCCTATCTGGCTGCCATATGGCCTTGTCCTTCATTTGATTAATCGGTAGTGGTATCTTCAAAATCAGTTGGCAGTCTTTGTCATTCAAAATACTCCGTAGTTTCCTCTCATTCCAGCCTCATTCCTGAATAAACTCCTCCACCAAAGTGTCTTTAACTTGTTGACCCACTTCATATGTTAAGAACGAGTTTTCATCATCCCCCAACCATGCATCTCTTCTTAGCCTAATCAGTCTGCCATTTCCGACCCTCCATCTGCAACATCTCCGCATTAAATCTTGAGTTGCATGGATACCACGCAAGTATAACTAGGAGCGTACCCTAGCCTCGCGTTTAGAAAATCTGAGTTGGGGAAATACCTAGCCTTCAAGATATGAGAGACCAAAGCCGAGGGATCCGTAATTAATATCCAAGCTATTTTACCAATATAAGCTAAATTTGGTTCCCTAAGGCTCCTGAAGCCATACCCCTCGAAGCTCTTAGGCTCTCACAACTTCCTCTTACACATCCATCTTATTCCACGGCTCCCTTTCATATCCCACCAAAAACCATTAAGAACCCTTTCCACCTACTCACAAAGGCTCATCAATAAGATAAAAACACCAAAAACATAACTTGGAATAGCCAATCCCACACTCATAATTAACACTTCTTTCCCTGCCCGTGACAAGCACTTACTACTCCAGCCATTTACTAAGTTCCATAATCTCTCTTTGATGTATGAGAATACCTCCCGCTTGTTCCTTCCAATTTTAGACGGCATGCCTAAATATTTCCCAAAATTCACCTCTGCTCTGACTCCAAGCACTGCTGCAACTTCTTCCTTCAGGGAAACACTGCAATTTTTGTTGAAAGTGATTACCGACTTGTTGAAATTAATAAAATTATCGCTCATATTGGTTCAAAACACTCTTCACTACCTCAGCTTCGCTTTGGAAAGCTTTGAAAAATAGACAAGAATCATCCGCGAATAGCAAATGCGAAATGGCAGAGGCACTTCTAGCAATCCGACATCCACTAATAAGCCCTTCCCTTTCATTCCGTATGATCGCTGATAGACCCTTCGAGCACAAAATAAATAAATATGGTGAAAGCGGGTCTCCTTGTCGAAGGCCTCTCCCAGGCAAGATCGAACATAGCAAACCCTTCTTGGTTTTGACCCAAAATTTCGCCATGGATACATAGCTCATCAACACCTTCACCCACTTGTCACTAAAGCCCATTCTAAGAAGCATTAATCTCAAAAATTCCCATCCAACATGGTCATAGGCCTTACTCATGTCGATCTTCAGAGAAGCCACTCCTCTCTTTCCTTTAGACTTTTTCTTCATATAGTGTTGTATTTCAAAGGCCACCAGGATATTATCCAGAATTAACCTCCTGGTAAGAATGCGCTCTGCGAATCCGAAATAAGGGACCCTAGTATGCACTTGAGCCTACCTGGAAGCATCTTGGAGATAATTTTAGATAGGACTTGGCAAAACGAAATTTGCCTAAAATCACCCATCTTCGCCACATTATTCACTTTCGGTATGAGCGCAATGATCGTTTCTCCGAGCTCTTCTGGAATTGACCCATTTTCAAATATCAAAAAACAGTACTCCGAAACCTCCTCTCCAATAATGCTCAAATATTTCTGATAGAACATTGGGTTGAGTCCATCACAGCCCAGTGCCTTGTCAGGGTGCATACTAAACAAAGCACTCTTAACATCACTCTTGGTGAAAGGCTCCTAAAAAATGGATCGTTGTGCATCAGACAGTACAATCCACACATCTCAGTACTTCTTCAGCTTCACAACCCACAAAGGAAAAAAGCTTAACAAAGTAGTTAGTAATAATCTCCTTCATGCCATCATTCCAACCCCTCCTGATCCCGTTATCATCTTCCAAATGGTCAAATCGGTTATGTCTTTTCCTCATCGTAGCAAAGGTATGGAAGTACTTAGAATTTCGGTCTCCATCCTTCAACCAATGTGTCTAGCTCTCTGCTGCCAATACACCTCACGTTACTTAAGAACAAGAAAGAATTCTCTTCTAGCAGCTTGGTACTCCTCGATCCGATTTAGAACTTTCGCTCCCCTTAACCTTGTCATCTCAGTTTGGCCCGATTGATACGAACATTAAATCTTTTAGAAGCCTTGCACCCCCACCGCCTTATTGCTTCAGCACAGCTTTTGGGTTTAGCCTTCAGATCGATCTGTCCAACATCCCTCCACGCATTCATGGCAATGTCTTCACTTCCCCTCTCTTTCGCCTAAACTTTCTCAATCTTGAACCATGTGGGTCTGGGACCACTGCGAGTTGGCTCTAAAATAAGCAACAATATGGAGTGATCTGAGGATGAGCCCTCAACATTAAGGACCCTAGCAAAACGGTACAAATCCCTCCATCATCTATTGGTCATAACCCGATCCAGTCGCTCCTTCACCCATTCGGCGGTTCCCCTTTCCCAGCTGAACCTATACCCTTCCATGCCCAAATCCTCCAATAAGCTATCCTGAGCCGCATCTCAAAACCCTTCAATAAGCTAGTTAGGTTGAGGTATACCCCCTCTTATCTGACGGAGACAACAAATCATTGTAGTCTCCACAAAATAGCCATAGAAGATTCGAAACTCTCGCAAGTCTCCAAAGCAAATCCCATGAATGCTTCCTGTATACCCTTTCCGGACAGCCGTAAAATCCAGTCAACCGCCAAAGACAATTACCTTCCTCAATACAGACGTCAATGTGGTTTCTAGAGAAACTTAGCAAAGAAACATTAAGTTTTGATTTCTACAAGAGAGCAATACCCCACTTCTACCTTCTGGGTCCAGGACCAAGATGAGATAATGACGGAGCTATCAGGCGAACTGTTTATAAAAATTTGGTTTATCTTGGATAAGCCTCTCATAACCTAACTAAAACTAATTTTATTTTAAATTATATTAAAAATATTTTTAAAAATTAATAAATAAATATTTAAATTTATTAAAACATAATTTTTTCATAATAATAAAATATTTAATGAATAATAAATTATATTTAAATATCAAATAAGTTTATAGAATATAATCCTATAGTAATATTGCTGTGGAGTAACTAATCAAATAAATAATTAAATCCGAATAAAATAGCATTAACTAAATCTCTAGAGTACCTCACCAATTGTTGAATGTCAGTCGTCCGCAATTAATCAAAATCACTTGAAAATAAGAATAACGAGAATAGATAGAAAAAATGCGTAAGAATCCCTAATGAGAAAACAACACTCTAGATTACCTCGTGCGTGTCATTCAAAGATCTTTTTGGAAACAGTTTAAAAATACCGCATGCAAAAATAAGTGTATAT
The DNA here is from genome assembly GCA_948243855.1 of Flueggea neowawraea. NCBI lineage: Eukaryota > Viridiplantae > Streptophyta > Magnoliopsida > Malpighiales > Phyllanthaceae > Flueggea > Flueggea neowawraea. The sequence goes on along the minus strand of CAODLS010424509.1, from coordinate 31,380 downwards.
ATATGTATACACGATAAGTATAGAATAGTAGTTTCAAAATTTATTTCGAAAATATTTGCAACCAAAGCAAACAACAAACAACAGAAATATCAAAAACTTGCTTTTAGATTATGCAGAAAAATTTTCATATTATGCAGAAATTTACGTTTTATGCAGAAACTTTTGTTTTGTCAAAACATGTTATGTAAAACCAGTTTCCAACTAAACAGAGCTTATACTCACTGATCATATTCTCATATTATACTAAAACTGCGTTAACTAGATCAATTCAAAATAAATAACAACCTTAGGAGTTCAAATGGTACCTGACTCAAAAGAGCTAACAACTGACATCATTAGGAGCTCAAAAATAGTACTTCGTCCACCATAAGGGTCACTAAGCTGTATCAAACGGAACTGATCTAAGTACATCCATGAGCGTTACAGTCCACGTGCTCCAGCAAGATATACTTCCTCAAACTACTGAAAAATATATTACGGAAAAATGAGCAACAACACAGGTTCACCAAACGTATTTGACATAAGACCAAAGTCAAATCATATGTGGACTCCGCCACTAGAAATGTCTCATACGTGGACTCCGCCACGAGACCAAACTTACACCTGTGTTAGCTAGACACACGAGTCACAATCTACCCTGATGACTGAGTGTTACCACCTACCCTAGTAGCTGAGTCTTCATTATGGTATACCAAATCTTACGCTTATCCACGTAACATAGGTTTCTCAAGTCAGAATAGTTAATTAAATCTTATGCCAAAAATTTAAATGCAGAATTTAAACAGATAACAGTAGAAGTACCACTGACAGATCATGCAAAAAGTAATTTGCAGAAACGAAAGAACAAATTTCAAAGAGTATAAATATTTCCAAAATATTTATATAAACAGATACATACTCGTTCTAAAAAACAAAGCCAAATCCAATAGCCAAAACAAATCTTTTTTCCCAAGAAATACCAAATTCAGAAAATATTCCTTACATAAAACATTTCTTTGTTATTGATCAAAATTCTTAGATCAACAAAAAACGTTGGTTTTGAAAAACAAACCATTTCAAAGCATCAGAAAGTATCCAATAGGATTTTATAGCAGAGGTTTTCACGTAATTTAAATTTTTACGATTTTCTATCCTTTATTAATTTCAGATTACATGTCAATGTCCAAACACGTCAAAAAACAATATAATTTAGAAGACATAACCTATGTGTCTGAAGATGCCATTTCACTCACCAAGAAATCCAAGCTGAATGCTCAATCATGTACCACTAGGGTCGGCTAATCTCATTGACTGGGATACGAAGCTGAAACAATTATTACAAGATAATTGTCAAACGGTGTTACTATGACAATACTGAATACATAATATGCAGATGCAAACTCAAAGCTCCCAAAAACCTATTTCGAATGAAGATCTAACACTCGCCTCAAAAGTCAAACGTCTCGTCAAATTACCATTTAGTCCCCGTGACTGGGTAAATTATGAATTGGTCCTCAGAATTTTAGAAAATTATAAATCAGTCCCAAAATATTTCTAAATTACTAAATAATCCTCCAAGAAGTCAAAGTCTCCTAAATTACTAAATTAATCCCTAACATACAAAATATCAGGTTTGGTCCTCCAATAATTCAGAATCACAAAAATTACACTTTCAGTCCTTTTGGCAGAAAACTACACCAAAACGTCCTAAAAGTCGAGCCAACCAAAACCCGACGTTCTAACCAACCTACATTCATTCTAATCGTCCACCTAAACATAAATCAATCAACAATTACACAAAAGAACTTCTCAAACTGTCCAAAAAGCCTCCACAACTTTCAAAAATTTCAACCCATTTCAAAGAACACATCAATCCACTACAACAACCTCAAATCATGTGTTTCCAACTCCAATCTACCAAGATATAATGAAAACAATTTCAAATCTATCAAGAAATTCATCTAAAATCGAAACCCTAGCCCCAAATAAACCTATTTTCGTTCAACAACTTCCTAACCATGAAAAATGCACCAAATAGAAGCATAAACCAAGAAAGATTGATGAACTTACATTAGGAATAAAAGAGGAACGGATTGGGGACACATAGAGACAAAATTGGGATGGTTTTGAGGTGAAAATTCGTGAAAATGGCGGAGAGGATGAATGGGATTGGGTATGGGGGGTTTTATAAACACAACAGGGGTTAAAACGTTGCGTTTTAGGGCTATTTTAACTGACAAAACGCTCGTGTCACGTCACGAGATGCGCGTTTCTCACCCTGATTAAGCTGAGATGCGCGTCTCACCCAATCAATTCGGGACCCATCACCTTTGTTTTTGATAAGAAGGCACACTTGGGCTTTCTTATATGGACGAGGTCCATAAGCATCTAAACTGACCGTGGGTTGCCCAGCCTACAACAATTCCAAAATATGAAACTCATTTTGATCGGCGGGCTTGGCTTCCCACACCAACACCTGCATTGGGCCCCTTTTTTGTCTCGACCCTCTATGACATTGCAACTTCAATTTTTTCCTTATCAAGGCCCATCACCTCTTTAGGCCCACTACTACTCCCAGTCCCACTCCCACTCTTTCCTTCTGCCAGCCATCCATTCTCCTTCTCTTCATCTCTAAAAATTCCATTTCATTTTCCAAGGCTCTACCTTTTACAACACAGTTCTCCACCTCTATTAAATGCTCATTGGGAGCACCACTCACTGAACCCATGCTTCCCTTACTGATGTCAGGCGGCTTTATAGTAGTTCCTAGGACTCTCGAGTGCATTTGGCCCCGAACCCTCTCCTTTGCTACACTGGCATTATGACTATCCCATCGACTTCCATTTTCCCGCCAAAACTTCCCTCTCCTGAAACCAAACCAGCTGGCCCACCGTAAGTATTTTGAAGATACTGGTTCTGAGAAACTGCCACCCCCATCGTCGACTCCTCTCTCAAACTGGCATCATACATTCTTTTAGCATTCAAAATATCATAAACCACTGGAAAACTTCTCATTGTGTCCCATACGTCCACATATGAAACAAAATATTGGAAGTTTTTCATATTTGAAGTGGATCCAATGCCAATCACCTCCTTCCTTTTGGACTTTCTTCTTATTAAGATGTGTTTTCCTTACATCCATCCGAACCCAAATACGTAAATACTTACTCCAGCCCTCTCGAAGTTCCTAGGATCAGAGCTAATATACTCACCACTCATATTCCCAATCTCTGTGCACACCCTCTTCGAGACAAAAACAACTAGAACTTAATGTAGTTGGATCCAGAAATAAGAATGATTAAGCTCACCATCATCAGATCTTCCTCCAGCCCGAATTGCTTCCACATTAACAGCTGCTTGTCAAACATCTAAGGCTATCCTTCCATAACTCTCTTAAGGTCATCCTCATGAAAAAACTGGAAAATAAATCGATTAGGGCCAATATCTTTAATTAAAATGCCTCTCACAGGTCTCCAGATTTTTGCTAAGGTATCAATGACAATCGGTGGCTTCAAAGGCTTATCTGTTAGAAATCTACAGACCATACACAACTCACGATTCAATTTCAGTCCCGATTCTGGCTCATCTCCCTCTTCGTTGCTAAAATCCAAGCCTTCACATTCTCTTACACCATCGATAGACATTTTTTGATAGTCCTCCACCATCCTGTCATGTTCCTACATAATATAAGAAAAATAGACCCACAACATAGTTGCATGACAATACACACCAAGAAGAAGGGAAACGAATATTCTAGCAAGGACAAAGAGACCTAAAGCAGCCAAAAGAGCAAAAATTGTCAATAAAAACAAGACAAAACTTGCATAAAGCAAGGCATAAATGAGCATTTAATGCAGATTAAGAACGTTGAGTTTCATTAATGGCTTCGAAGGTAGATGAGATGAGTAAATACTCTTGGAAGGTTCAGTTTCTAGAGAGAAGACAAATGATTTTCTCTCTCTAACCCAATGATAAGCTCAATTCTTATGTCTATCACAGCCTCAAATTATTTTTAAAACTATCAGCAATGGTCAAATTAATTGCACAACTCCAAACACTAAATTCATGCACGAGATATTGGCGAGCTCTCGTGAGGAATTGAATTCTCTCTAGAAATTGGAGAAAAATCGCAAAAAAAATATATTTTCATAGCATTATCCGGAGAGGTGCACAAATGGTGTACAAACAACGATGAATGGTTTTCAAATTCGATTTTAACTGATTTAGATTATTTAAGTTGATTTGACTTAAATTTAGTATTATTGTATTACTAGTATACAAACTGTGCACAAATTGTGTAGAATGGCTTAGTTAATTTGTGCACGGAGTTAATTTTAAAATGATTTAGATTTCAAGTGCACAAATTGTCAACAAAGTGCACAACAAAAGTGCATAAATGGTGCATGATTCGTACACAAATGAAAATTTAAACTGGTTTAGGGATTGTTTTAAATTTTTAAAGGGCTATTTGTAATTTTTAAATACTTTGGGGATTATCACTATAATTGTGCACATATATTGACTTGTGGTGCCATCTAGAGTGTGAAACTCTACCCCCCGTTGCCATAGCATATAGATCTCCGCTTGATGGAGTGACGGTGGTGGTGAGGGACAGTGACGGATAGAGAGTTCGCTACACTCCATTGCGGTTTCTTGTGATCTCTGTCATAGAGATCGTGATCGTGACATAGAGAGGAAATGATGATGTCCACTGTCTTCGTGATCTTTGTTGACGGAGATCGCGAGGTTGGGATCGTGACGCCACGATCTTAGTCTCGCAATCTTTGCAGCGGAGAGAGGGAAGGACGACGATAGAGAGTCGGAAGAGATGGCAGACAGAAGAAGTGGAGCTGAGGAATAAGGTGAACAAGGAGGGAGAGAGAGAGAGAGAGAAGAGAGGGTGTGCACAGAGACAATGGCGGAGCTAGTTCCCCGCTTGACTGCACCGACTATCCACAAACCCTTTAGGTATTTTTGTCAACTCCACCTATTCTATTTCATCTCTTTATCTCTTCATTCTAAGATCAACTTCACTCTAAACAAATTCTGACTTTGGCATTGCTTGCATCTAATTCCACCTTTCTTCATATCAGAACTGTTTTCGTCTTTTTCCCATCCCACCTTAGTATCTAGTAATAGGGGTCTATGGTCTAACACCAATAAAGACTCATGAAAAACTTGTGGCCAGTGAAACGTAATTCGCCGATCCAAGTTAGAGAGTTCCCTATCCAATCCTTCCAGGATGTTCCTCTCCCCCGGTTGCATGTTCAACCAAGTGAACTCTGCAACCTTATATCGTAAATCAATCAAGCCCCATCTCTCCATGGATGAAGACAATTCTAATTGGCATGGCCTTTTCAAAAAACAAAAAAAAAAGTCAATTAAAAAAATAGAAACAACATTTCCTAGGGTTGATGAACAAGATTATTTTAATAAAAAATAAATTTAACGTTTTTTCAACCAATTTTATCAAATTATCTCTATTTTAATATATTTAATCATTAATAAATTATTTTTTCAGCAAATCATTTTATTTACTCTTATTTAAAATCAAATTCTCTATTTTTTAGTGTTTGAATTTACTCTTATACCAACGAACTACAAATTCGTTGATATTTCAATAAATTCGTTGGTAATTCAATAAATTATAGTGAGTAGTACTAATATCCAAATTAACCTCTTTATAAACACGAATTGGTTTTCTTTTCTTTTTTCACCATGAAAATTCGAATTGCTTTTCAACGAGGATTACTCCACATGGGTATTGAGTAGAGTTAGAACTGTTTTAGAAATTTGAATGTCATCTTTATGAAGAAGCTAAGTGTAAATGGGAACTAAGAATTTGGAGGTCCCGACCAGCCGAGAGTCAAAGAAGCGAACCGTTCGCCTGCCGTAGCGCGGTCGTCACCATAGCCCATGCATTTCAATTTACAAGATATAAAAATATTATTATTTATATTTTTATATATATACTTATATGAGTTTGCTTTTTCTTCACGCATTTTATCATCATCCCAATGAATTAATTTATAATTATTTCTTACATTTTTCGGTAAAAATAGGACACTACCAACCGTGCTATCATATAATAATGCAATAAAATAGAAAAACAAAATAAAATTATAGTATGGTGGCAATTATTTTTTAGGATACACCATCTTTTCACTTGGAAGCAAACATCCCCTACACTCACTCTTATGCAACACAGCTATCTATTAGAGCACAGAACTAGTATATATATCTGAATTTATTTTGTACCATATATATAGTCTGTCTGATCATTACTAAAATGATAATACGAAATAAAAATATATTATAATATAGATTAATCTTGCTGTGTGATACTTAAAATCATAATATTTAAATAGTTATTTCTTTTGATTAACCAATTTTTCATATCATATTCACTTTCTAAGTAAATATTCAAAAACAGCTGTTCACTAAATGTGTTTTCTTACTAAAATGTAAATAAAGGACTTTAACATTTCATGAATGGATGTGTATAGATATCCTCATACTATATTAATTAACTTGGAGATAATTGTAATAAATTGTTATTTAGTAGAGCTTCCTACTTTTTTGGTATAGTAGCTTTGAGCGTGTAAAAACACCTTGAGTAGTGAATATTTTCCTGCTTTTTTAATCTAATTTTTTATGGATCAGTTTAATACAATCTTTTTTCTTGATAAGTTAGTTTAACAAAATTTTTCTGTTTATTAAAAAACTATAAACTAATTAGTTTGTATATTTTGTCTTACAATTTATATTCGCGTTTCAAAACATTTTTGTTACAACACTAACATTGAAAAAATTAATAAATATTCTTAAAATATTATTATTATTATTATTATTATCATTATCAAATACTTTTAATTACCTATATAACAATAAATAGTTAAATATGAAAAAGTAAAATTTTTTCATAAATATAGATACTCTAACTGCTGTTTGAAAAAATGGGTCTAATTATAAATAGATATGGGTTTGTTAAACGGTAGTCAGAATACTGATTATTGTAAAATATAAATTTGTATTTTTAGCCACCATCTTTTATTTAAGTATTTAAGAAAATACAATTGTATTGTTACTTTTTATTTGAAGTATATAAGATACTTTAATAGCATGTAGTCGGACAAATTTTAGCACAAAATTTTATTCATCTAGTCTATAAAATAGTGGATTAGGAAAAGTATAGAAAACCTCACTTTTTGAGGTATTTTCACACTTAAAAGACTACAACACTGTTAAGGTGTGTGAATAAATTATCGTGAGTCTCTTCTAACTTAACCAACAGTTTTGGGTTCAGACAACTACTTTTGGAGCCCTTGGGAGTTTTACCAGATCAAATTCGGATTAGTCGGGTCCTTCAAGATCCGGAAATGGATGGTTGAACAAAAAAAGACTACAACACTAAATAATTTCTTTTATAACACAAAATTCATTAACTTACTAATTTATTGGACCAAAGTAGTACTTTGTATTATGTAATGTCCCCAGTTTCAGACATCTACCTGACACCTACCCAACATTTACGCATTCTGATCATTTATATATTTTCAACAAAACCACATAACACACACACACACACACAAACGCACACACCACTCTAGTCTCTCCCTACTATCTCTCTCTCTCTCAACCCCACCAAAAACCAAACTCTTCTTAGCTTCTTAACTATCTCTCTCTCTATTACACAAAAAAATTAAAACACTCTTTATTTCACCTCAATACATTTCTCATCTCCACCAAACTTCAAATTGTTTACAACCAATTTTTTGCTCACGAAGAAAATTAAACAAAACAAACATGAATGGTTTTGATGCTCAACGAAGACAAGACTATTCTTTGAAAAGAAGATGGCAAGAAAATACAAGAAAAGCTCTCAGTAGCAATACCACCATAGTCTTGACTAACCCTAGACCACCTTCTTCTCATCACCTGCCAACCTTCTTGTCAAATCCTAAGACCTTTCCGGGTATTGATGACGACGATCTTCTCTCTACGGTTGTTCCTCCGGTCACCGTTGTCCTTGAGGGCCGTTCCATCTGCCAGCGCATCAGCCTTCACAAGCATGCAAGCTACCATAGCCTTGCCAAGGCTCTTCGCCAGATGTTCGTCGACAGCAGTGATTCCGCCGGAGTAAACTTATCAGAAGCTGATCTCAATCTCTCCAACGCTATTCCCGGTCATCTTGTTGCTTATGAAGACATGGAAAATGATCTTCTTCTCGCCGGTGACCTTAACTGGAAGTACGTTTTGATTAGTACTCTGTTATATAATTTTGTTTTACTATTCTAAATCAGAAGTTAAAGATTTTGAATTTCTTGTAGAGTACGTACTTTGTTTCATTTATCTTTTTTTTTTCTTTTTCCTTTTTGCGTCACAAGAATTTAAACTTGGTTTTTTATAATCTCATAACACGTGAATGAAGTGTTAAGAGTATCATTATTTCAATTATATAGCGTAAATAAGAATTTAGGATCATCATTGCTTTAATTTTGTAGTTGAGTATAAACACTGAATATAGTTTTCTATAATTATTTCCGGAACGGTAATATTTTTATATAAAAAACAAGACGTGTGATCTTAAAATTATGAGTTTGACTAAATGAACAATATATATCAATAAGCCTCCCATTTCTACGTATAATTATACAAACCCATTTTCTTGTTTTGTTATGATGGACTTTTCAATTTTCGTTTTTTGTGTGTGCAAACTGCGGTTAAATAACGCGTTTTAATAATCTGTTTGTGTGTGAATTAACAGAGATTTTGTGCGTGTGGCCAAGAGGATTAGGATACTACCAGCCAAGACAAATTCAAGGAAAGGAAGAGGAGGTGGAGCATAGATTATTATTATTTAATAAATTTTTGTGAAGAAGATATTAAAGAAAGTCAAGGAATTCATATGAAAAGGGTTTTGTTTTTCTATGGAAGCTTGGTCTTAGCTTGTCTTTGGAAGTACATGAGAGTTTGATCTCCATATGTAAAGTTCCATGTTTCCTGATTTATCCCAAAAAAAAAAGGTTCCATGTTTCCTCGTACAAATAACGAAAACCTTTTTCGTTTAAATTTAGGTCTCTCACGAGGAATTGTTGTTTTTGTGTTTTTTTTTTACATATATATATATATAGCACCTCTAGTAATTTTATTAATTTATCTTTACTTGTGACGGAAGAATACCATGGTGTTTTTAATATATTTGATTCTATTTAAGAATTGATTCTTTAATCTTTTAGTATTGAAGATAACTCCATCAAAACATTACAAATTGTTGGCATGAAAACAATGGTAGATCCAGGGGTGTAAGGGGTGCGCAAGAACTTGCTTGTTAGTGCACACCACAGCCTCATCTCCTTCTCCAGATTAAGTTGTCTACGCTTTCATGATTGTTTGTGGACATTTTGAAATGAAGTGTATAAGTCTTAGTTTTTATTATAATATACGTCCACAAAGTATTCATTGAAATGCATCTCATGTAGGCATGAATGAAAATCGTGATTGTGTTTAATTTGGCTATTATGTATTGATTTGTCCTACTGTTATTTTTCATATTCTACGAATTTATTTATGAAGAGATGCTATGAATTTGTGGAATTTGATTCATAGTCTAATATTTAGAAGAAAAAATGTTATAATACTATTATGTAGTTTGTTTTTGTAGGTCTAGTCGCAATTTAATTTTTTTTGATTGCTTGAGTATTTAGAAGAAGAAAAAATGATCTAATATTGTCCCATATTTTTTTAGTGAAAAAAGACAGTATCTCATTAAGTATTATTCATTGCTCTTACTTGTGGTGGATGAATACCGTAATTACAAGAATTAAACTTATCAAGATACAAGAGAGACATAAGAGGCCTAGGAATAGTAATAAAATCATGAATAAGGCTGAGAGAGACCATTTTTTGTTATCCAGTCCACACAAATATTCAAATCTCTTGGGATATGTTAGAGCTCTAGTCTGAAGTAGAAGCTATCTAATACGATTGACTAATGCTTGATAATTTCCATTTCAAGTCATTTGGGAATTACATATTGTCACAACCAATTCGGAATCCGACTCGAGGGAAACTTGAGTCCAATGCTTCTCCAGAACCAACTCCAACCCATTGCGGATCGCCTGAAGTTCTACCACCAATGGAGATAAGAAACCCAGTCTTATATTTCTACACTGAATAGCAAAGCCCGTTCTATCCCGGACAACAATACCCACTGCCGCCGCTGACTTGTAAAACAAAACCGCACTGTCAACATTAACACAATAGTCGCCATCACATCGCTTCTGAGTGGAACAAACATTAGCATTAATTGTTAATCCCCTAACAAGATGAACAGACTGGAGGTGATTAATAGCCACCCCAACACACCTATTGCCTAAGTCCTTCTGTCAAATCCCGTCAGCAACCACCTATACATTGCGATCATTCCACAAACACCAAGTCATAATCCTAAATAAAAGATTCCAAGGGACATTATTCACATAATAATTCCTATTACCAATATTATCCAACAACCAACCACGTAAATTGAGAGTAAAGAATGAAGCTCTAACCTGATTTGGTATGATTTTAAGCCAATTGGATTTAACAACCGGGCAATCACGAAGTGCATGAAGTATAGTTTCCATCCCGGTATGGCAAAGACTGCATGTGGCCGAAAGGCTCAAATTTCTGATCATCCTCTGGGAGTTGGTGAACAAACGACCACGAAGAGCAAGCCAGAGATACGTTTTTGGACGTACATGCCCATTACATTTCCATAGGTTACTCCAACCTCTGTCCGAATGCTATTGGTCGTACTCATTACCAAGAGTTTGAAGGTAGGTGATTGCAGAAGCAAGTGTGAACCTTCCCGATCCAGTCCTTTTCCAAACAATAAAATTCGGCAAGTTCTCCTGAAGTGGTGGCTGAAAGGAGAAAATAGTATCTACTACATTACCAGGCAGAACCGTAGATAGAAAATTTCTATTCCAAAGTCCCGAAGAATGAAAATCAGCTACGGTCATGTCCTAGGCATTAGAGGCGAGAGGAACAGAAACATGATTTAAAAGGGGGCCTAATGAATCCACCCAATCATCAATCCAAAACTTAGTGGAGCGATTGTTTCCAATAGATCTCGTTCCATTGTGGGTTAAATGAGCATTGTTTCTTACGATACGAGACCAGAGAGGGAAGGTTGTACTGACAGGATTTGGAAAAAGTCAGTAATGCCCTCATGGATGTATTTAGAGCAAATAACCCGAACCCAAAGAGATTGAGGGTTTAATAGAATGCGCCACCCCAACTTGATCATAAAGGCCTGATTGACAAGCCGAGTTGGTTTAATTCCCAAACCACCTTTAGATTTAGGCAGACAAACCGTAGGCCAGTTGATATGATGTACCCTTTGATCAGAATTAGAATTGCCCCATAAAAACCTGCGAATAATCTTGTCAATATCCTCACAAAGGCCTGTCGGCAATACTATGGTTTGCATGGTATACATCGGAAGAGAAGAAAGAACTAAGTGAATAAGAGTGGCTCTGCCCACTAAACTCAATTTTCTAGCAGCTCAACCATTTAATCTTTGAGTAATCTTGTCCACCAGATAGGCATAGGTTGCTTTCAAAATCCTTCCTTGAAGAATTGGCACACCTAGATATTTACCAAGTGAAGGGACTCTTTCAAATCCACACCTCGAAGTAACATGGTCAGCCAGAGCACTAGAAACAGTTTTTGAAAAATAAAAATTAGTTTCTTTAGTGTTGACCTTTTCCCTAGAGGCACTACAAAAGTTATTTAAGCAGTTAAGCATGACATCAATTTGATGTCCCGAGCATTCACTAAAAAGAACAAGGTTGTTGGAAAAAAATAGATGAGAGAGCGGAGGCCCCGACCGACTAAGTTTTACCGATTTCCAAGTGGAGTTGTGCACCTATTCTTTAATAGGTACATAGAACAAAAATGTAAGGTGATAAAGGATCACCCTGACAAATCCCTATAAAAGGATGAAATTCATCTGTCTGTTTCCCATTTCAAAGAATTCTCATATGAGCCTTGGTGATGGAAATCCATGACCTATTGAATGAAATATATCGAGAAATTGGCCAAACACAACGTGTCATAGATAAAAGTCTATCTCAATCTATCATAAACTTTCTCTGAGTCAACTTTCACTGCCATCCAACCCTTTTTGCCCACTTTCACTTCCATGGAATCAATTGTCTCCTTCACAATGACAATATTGTCCATAATTTGACGACCTGGAACAAAACAAGATTGTTCCTCCCCAATCTGATCCCACAAAAACTCCTTAAACTGTTGAACCAAAATCTTAGATAGGATTTTATAGGAAGCATTGCATAGCCCAATCGGGCGAAACTGCGAAATGCGACTAGGCTGAGGGATTTTTAGTATGAGAGAAATAAGAGTTTAGTTACTATTCTCAATGGAAATATGTCTTTGAAAGACCTAATAAGATTAGGGTTTGGTTACGTAATTGTGTTATTAATTAGAAGGTCCAGCCCCACCAATAAATAGACATTAATAGCTCTTTTAAATTAGGAAGAGAAAAACTGGACCTTGCACACTGTTTACTGGCAATATGGTCCCCCACATTCAGCCGGTGCAATTTATTGGATTTTAAGTTCCTGTTTTTTTTTTGTATGTACCTTTCATTAAATAAATTAGAAATTAAAGAAAATAAGTAAACACCAAAACCTTATAAAAAAAAAGAAGCAAAAAACAATATTATATATATATATATATATATATATATATAAAGTGATGTAAAATGATGCAGAACAAGTAGGACAACTACGAAAATCATTAAAATATCTTTGTGTTATGTAATTCTACGAAATCTACGTTATTCTTGTTTTGAACGGTAAAATCTACACTCCCAATAAAAATTATAAAATCTTACATATATAGAATCCTAACCCTACTATAGAAAATAAATATTAAAACCCAACACAAAATAAACCATTTAATAGTTCATACTATTAGTAATCTATGCCCTCATTTGGTTTGACAATTTGAATTATAAAGAAATTGATTTTAGAGAATTCATATTAATAATCACTAAGGACGCATTGTAAAGTTGAGATTTTTACTTCTTAAGAAGTAATTTGTAAAATACAATTATGTCCTCATAATTAATTCATTAATTAAATGCATGTAAAATAAGAGGAAACATTGCAAAAATTGGATATTCATTATAGGAAAATGGTCGTAGATTATTCTTGTAGCCAAAATCATCATCATAACTTGATTCAATTGCAACATAATATGTTCTTCATTGGAACACTTAAACATATCAATGAATAAAACTCAAAAAAAAAAGTTTGCCATTCGCCATCATATAAGAAAAGAAATGTACAATATTGTTTTTCAATATCATAAAATTAAAACAAAAAAAAATTATGTTAATAGATAAAAACACATACTTGAGTCAAGTATTGAAACTTCATAGTGCTTGCTTGTGCGTTGATGAACCGCACAAGAAGTAAAAGATTGAGGTTTAGGGTTTTGTTCTTATATGATTACATAGGATATTTTGTCCTATTGAATTATTGTTAATCATAAAGTAGAAGTTACTGACTCCCCTCTCTCTCAGTAACTAAGTTTCTTAGTTTCTAAGGAAGTAAGGTAGTCAATAAAACTTTGGACTGAATATAAAATGCTATTATACTCTTTGTTATTGTTCCTTCCTTGAGTTGTTTTTGTGTTATGGTTCATAATCGATAGAAAAGTTTGATTATGCAGTTTTGTGTTTCAAGATGATGCTTATGATTGGTGGGAAACAGTTCCTAATTTGACTGTTCAGCCTTCACGTTCACCAGGTATGACTATGTATAGGAGCTTTGAGACATATAAATGCCAGAAATTTATAGAAATTAAAAGCAGGGAGAGCTCCTGAAATTGAAACAGGGGAACACAAGTGTTCATAATTAGCTTGGTAATGTTATGGTTGTGAACAAGATATATCGGGATCGTCTCGTTCATATTGATACAATGGAGTTTTATGTTGATTTCATATTGTTACTTTTCCATGAATTTGATGTTATATTGGGTATGGATTGACTATCTAGACATCATGCTAAGGTTGACTAGTATACTAAAGAAGTTGTGTATGAATCTCCTGGTCTGCATGGAATTGTATTTTGCAATGATTGTCAAATTATACTTATTTGCTTTATTTCTATGGTGACTGTTTTCAAACAAATTAAAAATGGTTGTAATGCTTATTTGGCATATGTCATTGATACAAATGTTACCAATAGTAAGTTTGAGGATATTTGAGAGGTTAAGAAATTTTCAGATGCGTTCTCAGATGACTTGTTAGGATTACCACCAGATAGAAAGGCAAAAGTTTCCAATGATTTAGTTCCTATTGCAGCACTGATTTCGATTCCTCCATATCATATGGAACCGTTGGAGTCCCACGAATCGAAGAAGCAAATACAAGAACTGCTAGAGAGAGATCCACGGTTTTCACCTCAGTTCTGGAAAATTTTACAAGCAGCATAGGGAACTCAATCAAGTTTTAGTAAAGATTTTTGTCCTCAGATAGATAAGAAATTAGAAAGGACAATCCAAACACTTAAAGACATGATACAAGAATGTGTATTTGAGTTTTAACTCTCATGGGACAACTATATCTCGCTCATGGAGTTCACTTACAAGAAACATTACCACAGTAGTATCAAAATCGAATCTTATGAGTCATTATATGGTAAAAGGGTGCAGAAGTCCGATCTTCTAGGATGAAGAAGATTTAAGAATTCTTCAGGGACCTCAACTAATTCAAGAAACCGTTGACAAGGTAAATATAGTAAAAGATCCACTATGCAGTTTAAGACAAAAAGAGTTATATAGAACAACATCGAAGAGAAATAGAGTGTAATGTCAGTGAAAGATTTCCTTCCGTGTTCCACCTTGGAAAGGAGTGATTCCATTCGGGCAGAGAGGTAAATTAAAGTCTCGTTATATTGGTACGCGTGAGATATTGGAACGAGTAGGTTCACTAGCATATAAATTCGGGCAGAGAGCTAAACACCTGTCCATAACAAATTGAGTGCAATGTATTAAAAAAATTGTAGGAAGAGGTGTCATGA
Source organism: Flueggea neowawraea (assembly GCA_948243855.1). Classification (NCBI taxonomy): domain Eukaryota; kingdom Viridiplantae; phylum Streptophyta; class Magnoliopsida; order Malpighiales; family Phyllanthaceae; genus Flueggea; species Flueggea neowawraea. The sequence goes on along the minus strand of CAODLS010424509.1, from coordinate 16,303 downwards.
ATCGACAAAATGAATTAAGAAGCATAAACACAGAGAACCTCCAAATTATCAAACCAAACTTCAAGCTTCTCATCTCTTTAGAAAATTTCTCACACAAAGATAAGCCCTCTTCAACATGGAAATCAAGTGACACTAAGTAAAAGATGCCCTAAATACTCGTAGATTGGAAAATTAGCACACCTCGGTGTTAGCCTGTATAACGGAGGCTCAGGTGAGTATAAACTTGAGACTAAGTTCAAATATATGTTATATGATTTGAATACATGTATGTGCTTGTTGAAATGATTCTCTGGATATGAATACATAGATAAATGTATGATTACTTGTTGATACATGTTACATGCTATAAGTTGTGAATTGCTAATGATTTGTTATATGGATATGTTGACACTGTTAGTTGTGTATACATATTAGAATTTATTACATGTATATTGGATATATGACTAGATGTTGTTGTATACATATTGGACCTAATAAAGGAGTTGTGACCATCTGGCTCTTGTATTCGCGATTTATATTGGACCTATGGGTCAAATTGATACTGGACCTACGGGCCAAATTCATACTGGACATTCAGGTCAATTTCATATGATGTTGGCCAGACAACTATATAGATATACAAAAATCCCGGGGCAGTACTTAGCTTGCTTGGTCACAACAAATAAAATGCAATACAGAGTCAAATGCACATGTTTATATATTGCAGTTATCTGATTATATAGTTAATATTTGTGCTTATCTAGATTTAATCTATGACCGATTATACTCATTGAGTTGCGACTCATATAAAGCGCAAATACTTTTCTAGGTTATTGTTGTTCATAGATCTTTTTGGTTGATTTTAGCTTGAAGTTTTTAGATAGCAGCATGAATCATAGGTCGACCAGCTGGTGCTCTAGACTCCTTTCTCCTCAGCATTTGCATATATATACATAGTTAGATGAGTCTTTATAACTTTTGTGTATAATATTTTGAAAGTGGCTTGTATAAATGACTTGTACTGATGTAGATGGTTATGATTACATAAGATAAATGTATTATTTTTCTAGATTTTTATAATGGTTTATGATTATATGTGATTATATAACTATAGATTAAATGACATGGAAGGTATAAGAGTGTTACATTTATCTTACTGTAAGTAGACCATATATCATGTTTAGTGTTTGTCTTTGTGCAAGTTTTCAATATTGTCCAAAATAATCTCACTTGAATGCCATCAAAAGAATTTTTAGATATTTGATTAATATCAAGAATGTGGGCTTGTGGTATACTAAGAATGATTGCTTTGATTTAATTGGTTATAGTGATGCTGATAATGCAGGAAATCAATTAGATAGGAAAAACACTTCGGGTACTTGTCAATTCTTAGGTAAGTCACTAGTGTCTTGGTTCTCAAAGAAGCAAAATTGTGTTGCATTATCCACTGCTGAATCTGAATATGTAGCAGCTGGCAGTTGTGTAGCTCAAATTTTGTGGATCAAGCAACAAATTTTGGACTTTTGAATCGTGTTTTCAGAGGTTCCAATTAAGTTTGATAATACTAGTGCCATTAAGTTTGATAATACTAGGTTTGATAATACTAGGTTCCAATCAAGAACAAAACACATTGATATAAAACATCGTTTTATACGTGATCATGTTCTCAAGGGAGATATTGAACTTGAATTTGTTGCAACAACAGATCAGCTTGCTGATATTTTCACAAAACCCCTTGATGAAAATATTTTTGTTTCAATTCATAGACGTATTGGTATGTGTGACTTGAATGAATCTTGATTGGTATTTTTGCATAATTTATGTTCATTTACATTCATTCATACATATATATCAAAGTGATCAATGTGCCAAATGAAATCACTGCGGTTGAAAGGATCAAATCTACTTCATATTGGTATCTGAAGTTATGCTACGTGAGTTGTACATGGTGCTATGCAAGTTATGGTTGTATGGTTTGTCACTGGAATTATCAGTTTTGGAAGGAACATAATTTGTAACTGGCTCAATGTACGTTGATCATCATGGTTGTCTACTGGGTTATATTGGGTGCTATGTAACGCACGTGGTGGCAGGTAGAATGCGCGTTGATCATCGAGGATGAAAAATGGAATTTTTTTGGGTGTGTGTTACGTGGATTGTAGAATGTGCAAGTCATTTTGTCGAATTCAAGCAGAATGATGAGTATCAGGGATGATGGTCCTACGCGCGTTGCAAGAGATATAAGGCACGTTGTCGAATTCAAGCAGAATGATGAGTATCAGGCATGATGGTCCTACGCTCGTTGCATGAGGTATAAGGTACGTTGTATCAGACACAATGCCACTGGATTCAAAGGATTTTGCTATACGGACGTAGAGCCAAGATGCGTTGTACAAGATGCAACATTACTGACTCAAAATGGGACTTCTGTGACAACCTTAAGGTACGTTGTATCGTATCTAAGATACGTAGATGATTCTTTGGATTCACTTACATGACTAAATAATGATATAAGTCACATTGTATGACTTACAACGTACGTTGCGTGCTTGGATCACTATGCCATAAACGTTGAGCTGAGACACTTTTTCTCGTCAATGTGCGTTGTGTGATATGCTAAATATGTTAGTCTTCACAAACCTTATATAACATACGTAGTATAACATACAAGTCGCGTAGACCATTTTCCCCCCCAAATTTAAGCCGAAATTTCAATTTCCCTCTCATTGAAAATTTCAAAACTCAAACCTCAAATTTCTGAAACCGCTCGTTATTTTTCTTAAATTCCAAACTTATTTCCTTATATAACCCATTTCGTTCACTCAAAAACACCATCAATCACTCTTAAACCTCTCAAAATCCCAAATTTCTCACAACACTCCAAACCCTAACGAACACTGCAACTCCTCTCACTCACGTTCTATGGCTCCCAAGAAAGCTCAGAAGAAATCCGAGGAGGCCATGAAGAAGACAGTGAAAGGGGAAAGTTCCAAAGGGTTGAAGAGACCTCGAAGCTCTCGAGAGAAGTAGGTGTTCACAAAATCAAGCATTCTTGTGTCTTCTCCTTCTAAGAAATATAGGATAGGAGAGGCAATGCCTAGGAATCTAGGTAGATTCGTGGATGAGCGAGCCTTAAAGTTGTTTGACAACTTGAAAGAGGTTGGTTTCTCAGATTCGAAGGTCTTTGATTTTCGTTCCTTGAGAGAAGGAGGATTAGACATAAAGAATGACTTTGTGAGATTTGGTTTGAGGGAATTTTGTCTGTAGGCTTCTGATTTCTATCCAGAACTCATTAGAGAGTTCTATGCTAATGCCGAGAAATGGCTTAACGAGGATGAGGAGGATATCCTTTCGTATCAAACCGTTAGAGTGAAGAGGCATGTCAATGGAGTTGACATTGTAATTGATGAAAGGCTCATCAAAAAACTGTTCAATTTGCCTTTAGTTGGCATGGGGGTGAAAAAAGGAAAGGGGCTCAAAGAATATATCGATATGGAGGGGAACACGATAGTGGTTGATATGGATGCAAGCCGAAAGTTCATGTTTGACAACCACGGTGTGGGTCGAATCGAAAAAGGTGTGAAGAATCTAGACCAAAATGATTTTGGTACTATATGGAAACTGGTTCATATGGCATTCACAAAGGTCTTACAACTGAAATCTCATACTCAGTCACCGCTCACAATGCAAGACGAGATTTCGATGTATCTACTGATGAAAGGGGAACAATTGAATTTCACATGGGTAGTCATTGACTGGATTCTTGAGAATATCAAAAATTTCAACCTTCCAACTTTCTCTTTGAAAGGTTGGCAGAGGGAAGACAACATGCCATATAGAAGCCATTTGACGAGGATTTTCAATTATTTCAAGGTTAAGTTGAATGTTTATGAGTCACAACAAGTCATTGAACCTAGGAAGATTCGGATTGATTCACTGCACATCACGAGGCTCTATGAAACAGTTGAAATAAGTTTTGTGTTTCACCTCTATTTAAAGGAAGATGATGTGATGGTGAATCCCAAGATGAGGTGATGAAGCTAAGTCCCGAAGATTCTTGTGACGATCCGGAAAGCAAGAGAGGATAAAAGGAAAATGCCACCAAGGAGGAGAGAACCTAAAGTGGGAGAGAGTTCTCATCAAGCAGAAGCAACATTTAATGTCATCTCCACTGAATTGCAACTTTGAAGCAAGAGTTGCTTGAATTGAAGGCTAGTTTTGAGGCATTTCAAGAGAAAACTATGGCCAATTTCGAGACTGTCATCAACCTCCTTCAAACAAATAACGAGCTTCTAGCTAGCTTGAAGGGTGCTTCCTCTAGTTCTCCAATTCCATCGAAGGAGAAAACAGTAGAAGAGAAGGAGGAAGAAATGACCCTTGAGATGGCAAGGTAGGTTCTAAGGAGGTATAAGGAGATTACAGATGAGGTAGATGCAGACTCCTCAAAATCTTTTGTTAGTGGTATCCTAGAACCACTAATCATTGAAATGGAAGATGAGCCTCTTACGATTCCCGCAGACGCTCCAGTTTTTGGCCCTCATGTTCTTGAGGTTGTGCAACTTGATGACTCAGAGGAAGAGCTCAAGGTATCAGAGACTGTGGATCTCAGTGACAAGGAAAATTGGAAGATTATTCCTTTCCAACCCTGACAGTGATCTTCATAGGCCACTAGATCCACATATTTTGTCATGCACTTCACACATTTTGTCTCTTTATGGTGTTTACTTATGTTATCTTTATTTCCTTTTTGAATGTTGACAAAAAGGGGGAGATAAATATGGCTAAGAGTTTGGAGTTTGATGTTGAACTTAAAAGAAAAACACTTATGATTTTAATTAAATGAAAAAGACTTGTGATTTTAATTGAACTAACAAACGTGACAAGGTTAAATCCCTTGATCAAAATTCGTATCTTTGTAGTTGGTTTAAATTTCAAACAGGTGCATTGATTTAGGGGGAGTGCAGACTCTTTCCATGTTTTATCATCATCAAAAAGGGGGAGAATGTTGACTATCAGGTTTGATGATTTAAGCAAAACATGTGAAATAGTTAAGTAATACACGTTGCAGCTGAAGCTAAGCATGTAGAACTATGATTAAGGCGCGTCGTACCAGTTGCAAGTTACGTTGATCATAATCATGGCTTCCAGAAACATCATAAGTCACGTAGCATCGGATACAAGTCACATTAACGAGGATCACTCAATAAACAGAATGATCCCAAATCATACAAAGCGTGTTGCACTTGGTCCAAGCCATGTTATGAGAATGTTGAACTCACTGGATGGATTGCACAAGAATACAAGTCACGCTGTAAGGTATGCAAGTTGTGTTATGAGAAAAATGAACTCTCTGGACTGACTAGACATGCTTACAAGTCACATTGTGCAACATACAAGTCACGTTGATGGAATGACACTAGACTTGAAGTCGAGTTGCAAGGCAATACTCACATTCCAACTTCTGCAAGTCACGTTGACAAGTAAAGGAGCCACCTTTGAAGAAACACGTCTACGCACGTTGCAAGGGTGTGAGTCACGTAGACGGGTATGATGTCAACTTCTAACAAATTGGCACCTGGATTCAAATTTGAATATTCCTGATAGATTGTACAGTGTCACATGAAGAATCGAAGATACGATCTTTGAAGTTCGTTAACGTACGTTGAAGCCTGAAGTTGCTAGGTTCAACGCACGCTAAAGGATGATCAAAACACTGTGCAAGATGTGTAAGTAACGTTACATAAAGTGACATTTGAGGTAGTCGCATTTGAGTGGAATACAAGTCACGTTGCAAGCAGTGCAAGTCACGTTGGAGTAAGTGACATTTGACGCAGTCGCGTTTTAGATGGATGCAAGACACCTAGAAGAGAACAAGTCACATAGGATCTCAATGGGACATATACAACGCACGTTGTATATGATGCTATGCATGTTATACCTGCTGATGTCATAAAATCAGAGTTTCTCTTTCATCTTTAAATGGTAAATTCAAGACCTGCAACACCTACATTTTGAAGACCGCCTATAAATAGAGGTCCTCACTTCAGAGGCATATAGAGAAATTTTTTAGAGTATGCCCAAGCTTTGCTATTCAATTTCTTGACTTTCTCTCTCTAACCTTTCTAAAGCTCTTACATTCCAATCAAGCTTTTAACTTGCTATTTTTCTTTCTGAGTTGGAGTGAGATTATTCTCTTTAATATGGGAAATCGCTTGTAAATCAAGCTTTGGTGTTAAAGCTTGAGGATAGTTTAGGTTTGTTGTTAGAGACTTGAGAGAAAACAAGTGTTAGTTTTCTTGTTGAGCTTGCAAAAATAAAGTGTAAAGGTTTCTTGTTGATCCTGTAAAAACAACTGTGTAAAGGTTTTCCTCCACCAGGAAGTGAAGAAGAGTCTTAGTGGATTTCAAATTCTTTAGTGAGCTAGAGGAGTGGACGTAGGTCAATGAGGACTGAACGACTATAAATCGGATTTTTCATCTCTTCCCTTACTCTCTGTCATTTACTTATTATGCATTTCATTTGATCTACTTTGGTGTGTGTTGGATTGAGCTATTGCTTTCTTTTTTTTTAAAAAAGATTACAAAAAGTTTTCAAAAAGTTTTAGCTTTTTGCAAGAAATCCAATTCACCACTATCTTGGATTGCCATATTGGATTACAATTTGGGCATCGGAACCCTAGATGCCAACACAGGTGCATGTATATTCACAATTATAGTGATAGTCCCTAAACTTTTTAAGAATTATAATTATTCACCTATAAATTGAGGTTATGTCACATTAATGATAATGCAAGAGGTAAAATTGTTGGTGAAGATCAGGTAGGTAAGTTTCCTAATCCAACTATTGACAATGTGTTGCTTGTTGATGGGTTGAAGCATAATCTCCTTAGAATTAGTCAATTTTTGTGATGGGGATTGCAAAGTAGTGTTTGAACCTAATAAATGTATTGTTCATGATGTTGTTGGTAATGTTTTATTTACTGGTTTAAGACAAAAAAAAAATATTTATGTGGTTGACTTGTTAGATTTCAATTCCTTTAATGAGACTTGCTTCTCGATTATAAACAGTGATGCTTGGCTTTGGCATATGAGGCTAAGACATGCTAGCATGCATACAATTTCAAAACTTTCTAAAAAGGATTTAGTAAAAGGTTTGTCTAAACTCAAATTTGAAAATGATTTAGTGTGTGATGAATGTGTTAAAGGAAAACATACAAAATCATCTTTTCATAGCAAAATTTTGATTTCTACCATAAGACCTTTGGAACTACCGCATATGGATTTATTTGGTCCTACAAGTACATTGAGTTTGGGTAGAAAAGCTTACTGTTTTGCCACTGTAGATGACTTTTCCAGATTTACATGAGCTTTCTTTCTTGTACAAAAAAATGAGGCTTCTCATGCATTTGCATCTTATAGAAAAAGAGTCTAAAATGAAATAGGTTACACCATTACTTCTATTATAAGTGATAGAGGTAGAGAATCCTCATGTGAGTCATTTGAATCATATTGTGAGGAGCTTGGAATAATGCACAATTTTTCTGCTCCAAGAATACCTCAAGAAAATGGAGTTGTTCAGAAGGAAATATCATAAATGCAAAATCAAGCAGGTAATAGCGGATGCCCCACTAGTAGATCATGTAATACTCCGATGACAGAAATCAAAGAACAGATTCTTATTAACCCAATGTTTTACTAGCCAGGTATGTAACAAACAAACGTATAAGTAAAATAACAAATTTAAAGAAAATATTTCAGATTATATTAAATAACACATATAATATATTATTTAGAGTATAGGTTATTGACCATAACATCCCATACACACAATTTCAGATTTTCTTATATATTTATTTTAGCAAACGATATATATATATATATTCTCAACAGATTAATAGTATCAAATAAAGTATAATATCACCAGAATATCAAATAACAAAAAGTATAACATACCTTAGACATATCTCTCATATCAAATACTTCACATAAACCATTATTTAGCCAACCCTTTACTTAGTCAGATTACAGATGTATGGCAGACACATAAAAAACATATAGGCTTTAGAAGACACAACCTATGTGTCTGAAGCTACCATTTTACTCACCTAGACATCGAGCCAAATAATCCAGATGAGGGTCCATCGGTGAATGACTGGTCTCCTCGGAAACCAAGTAGAACTGAAACAGACATATCAGAAAAAAAATCAAAATACGGTATTGTGGCAACACCAATGTATGATATGCAGATGCAGACTTGGACTCCCAAATGAAGCCCGAAAATCCATTTCGAACAAAAACCTAATATTTCGACCAAAGCCAAACCTTGATGTAAAATTACAGCTTGGTCCTCAAACTTTTGGAAAATTACAAATAAGTCCCCAAAATATCTCAATTTTATAAATTAATCCAAAAACTCCAAAAATTATTATTAAGACCTCAGAATATCCAAATTAATCCTCAAATATGTGTAAAATTATATTTTAGTCCTTAAATGCAAAATTAAACAAATGGTCCTCCAAATGGCAAATTACACAAATGGTCCCTACTTTTGATTGACTTGATTCCAACATTTTTTACTATATCATTCACTTCCTAACATCCTCTAGGATACAAATCAACCAACATAGGCATCAAACAACACAAAAATCCACACTTTTTCCCCAAAAATCCGCCACAAACCCTAGACCCAAATAAAACACCATCAATATCTCATATTCCTCTTAATTCCTTGTGTTTGTAAGGTCTACAATCATAGATGTACCCAAAAACCACTCAAAATCATCATAAAACTTTAAAATTTCGGACTCAATTGACCTATCAAAACCCATTCCATTCTTCCTTCCAAAAACAATAAAACCCAAGCAAAAATGATGGCAAATTTGGAAATAAATCAAGTAGAGAAGTTAATCTTACCTCAAAGATCCAAGATACACCACAGATAGACAAGAAAGATGGAATTTGAGAGGTTGGGGCGGGCTTGAAGGGTGGAAATGAGTTAGAAGCCGAATGAGGGTCGGTTGGGGTTTTTAAAAGCAAAGCAAAACGAGGCGTTTTGGTGCGGATCCCGTTTAAGTTGGTAAGAGACGGGCAAACTCACGAAGATACGATCGTGATCCTCTAAGATACGAACACGATTTCACATATGTATGTCAAGAAAATCAAGTCATGATCAATGGGTTTCAAACACAATCAAAAGCTCAGTCCATGTCCTTGTCCATGTGAGCCCAAAACTCAAATTTTTTCATCTGAAAACATCTCTCTCGATCGCACAATTATTCGACATGATCAATGGGCCAAAAATCAACCTAAATTCATCAACATTTATCTCTCAAAACACCAAACCAATGGTTCGAACGACGAATCATGATAAAAAAACAAGCTTAATCACTCTCGAACACCAATGAAATGGACGAGATGTTACAAACTTTCCCCCTCAAAAGAAATTTGTCCCGAATTTCCAGACGATTCAGATCAGAAGTGATACAGAGGTACACCGAATGTTACTACAACTCTAATCCTCAATTTGAGCAAACTCTAATACTCCAATATCGTAAATCATATCTAAGTCTCCAAATCAAGTCATAATCCACAACTCCAACAAATCATTCGCATAAAACTATTTTTCATAAATCATTCTCAGAAAAATACTCATACCCATATATGAAGACAAAAAAAGGCAGTACATGATATACAAATGCAGTGATAGAAGGTACTGAGGGATACAGATGCAGAGATAGAGGATGCTGATGAATGCAAGTGCAGAGACAGATGGTATAGACTTACAAATCGACATAGTCGGGTAAATGCGGATTCTCACACACAACTCATTAGAATGATGTTCCTATAGGATTTTCGCTGACACTTGAGCAGAGAACATACTGAGACTAACCTTGACTAATGATAGCGACTGAACATGGAACAAATCTAGATATACCATAACATACAAAGACATATAGGAGCAAAGGAACATATTTTCAAAACTCAAAGAGTCAAATACCAGAAGGTACAAACTCCAATACTTTTCAAAAATTAGGCATATAGTGTTTTGATATATGACCAAATACACAGAGCAAAAAGAAAGGCAAATCAAACTACAAACCAAACTGCAAAATGGAAAGTTTCAGCGAAAACATCTGGTTTGGATATGCAAGAACAAATCCAACCCAAAATACAACTACAGAGATCAAGAAAAATTGGGACAGATCCAAACATCACTAGCTGAGGAACCATAAGCACTCCAACAAAATTGATCTCGTAATGCACAATTCCCATAATCAACTCAATTCAAACCAAACCTATCAACAATCCCACATTTTTGCAAAGCACAATATCGAATCCTCAAAGCCAAATCTGTTCAGCAAACTCACCTAAATTTGAACCATAATTTCAAATCCAATCTCTCAAAGAAAATAAAATAATCAATTGTTATTAACGGAGATATCATAAGTACCCCAAAGTGTAAATCGTCTATATCCAATTCTCATTGTCCAAATCAAGTCAAACTCATAAGTTAATCCATGTACTCATAATCGAATTCAGATCAAATCCATAATTATAATCATTCAACCATGTAAGCCAATTATATATCGAATCCAGTTTAACTCAAGTCTTGTTCGTAAATTCCATATTGTCTTCATATTTACGTTATTCACTACGAATCATTTACATAATTGTGGTCTTTAAATCAATCTTTTATTTTAGTAATTTCTTTTATTATTATTTGTCTTATTGATAATGCAAGTATAAATAGAATAATCACATCTAATATATATATATATATATATATATATATATTATTAGATGTGATTATTCTATTTATATGTATATATATATCCTTAAATTACACTTTTACTCAAGCATAAATTTATACATTTTCAACCTTTAATCGAGTGTTTAATGTTATATTTACACACTTTTGTGTTTGGTTTAGGTTGGGAATGAATTGGATGAATTGGGAATGAAGGCGCAAAATGGCACGAAAAAAAAGCGAGAAACGGACCAACAATGAGCGAACCATGACCAAGGTGGCAAGGCCATGGCCTGGCCACGGTCACAACCATGGTCTTGGTCTAGGGCGTTTTGCGCGCTTTTGGGCAGATGCGGACCACGCCCGTGTAACGGCCGTGGTGGCGCCACGGTCGTGGCGCTGCCCGTGGCCGACTTGCTGAAGGTGGCCAATTGCAATACGCCTTGGAGTTTTTGGTGGACAACTTGGGCACTGGTTGGACCTTATTGGTGGACAAAATTGACACACTTGGGGGCATATTTGGCATGATTACTACTAGGGTTTCAACACATGGGTATAAATACCCCCTCTTAATCATTTCTCTACACAGTTTTTTTTATCATTTACACTACATCTTTTATTTTTGGGTTGGAAGAACACATTCTTTCCCTCTCTTTTTCTTCAAGAACATAAGTGAGGGTTGGAGGAGGAAAGAAGGAGAGCACTTCAAGGCTTGAGGATTCATCTCTAAAATATCATAGAGAAGCTTTCTCTACACTTTATTCTCTTTCTTTTTTCTTTATTTTCATTGTTAATTACCATGATTCATATTGTCTTTTATTGTCTTATTTGTATGAATATGATCATGGCAGGTTAAACCCTTTGTTAGGGTTGAGAGATGTAAACTCTTGATGGATATTTGTTATGTTTATGAAGGGTTTGATGTATTTCATTGCATATATGTGTTGATAATGGATTGGTTTAATGACTTGTGTTGTATGAATGTTGTTATTCTTGATCAACATGATGATGTTAGTGACAACAGTAGGTGAAGGATAGAAAGATGAAACTTCAATGAGGTTTACAAGCATGAAATTACCATACTTAGGATATACATATTCTATATAGGTAAGGTGTTCGATAAAATTCCCGAATGAACCTAATGAGTCTAGTTTGGTTAGGTGGAGCCGAAAGGACCCTCCAAGTGAATGTAGACTTAGCTTTAACCTCCAAGAGATATTAGCTAAAGAACACTCAATCAATAATAAAACCGCTCATGAACATAGCAAATGGAAGTCTTAGTCGAGTGTCGAAAGCCCTAACATGTTCCTTTTATTTCTTTAATTCACAATTTATCTTTAGCGTTTGTTTATTTGCATTTGAGTCTTTCAATTGAAACCAACAACCAATTCTTGAACCTTTTATTTTTATTGTCATGAATTGATCACACTAGCAAACGATCCCATGTATATAAACGATCCCATGAACATAGCAATGTGCTTGCGGAAAGTCGGTCAATATATATATATATATACTGCATTGGTTCAACATATTCAAGCACATTCTTAATGTTAAGCACATTTAGTGTGTACACTTATGAACACCTTTAAACACCTTTATTTTGAGGTGGGTTGTGTACAAATTATTCAAAAACCTATTATTTTCTCTACTTTTTCATTATATAGTTATCATGTATATAACATTTATTCAATATATTTTTTGTCAACTGTAAAAATATTTCATTAAGCTTCATTGTGCCACTGGATCTAGGGGGTTATAAAATAAGTCAGCTGGCCAATTACCACATCTGACTGCCTTGGCCAAAAAAATCAACGTCTATTATCATTTCCATCGATCCAACTAATATAACACAAAAAGAACCACTTCTTCATTTGTTGAATATGATGAACAATTGTTGTGACTTCCCATCTGCAACCTGAGTGCACATCTTGTAAATCGTTGAATGTCTGTTGAGAATCTGACTCCAGTTGAACTTTCCTCCAATTGTTCTTGATTGCTAATTGCGAACCCAGCCGGACTACCTTCATCTCTGCTTGAAGCATTCCTTGAACTTTCTTCCTCCCGACAACGGCATCAACAATTAATCCATCAGAATTCCTTGCTAAAGCAACCATGCCTACTAACCCATCTTTCAGCTGCACCGATGCATCACAATTCAGTTTTATTACTCATTGCATAGGTTTTTTCCAACTCTGATGCATCTTCTCCACCCGGTTATTGGAATTGACTTGCTTGTCCTCCCAAATTGTGTTTTGTAGCTCAATGAGATGCTCGATGATTAACCGTATAGTCCTCCATGGGTCGGGATTGATTCCATAAAAAATAAAGCCATTTCTTGCTTTCCAGATAGCCAACAAATTATCACAGCATGTTCCAATGCTTTGCATACACATCCTTGCATGCTATGCCAAATTCCTCCCACCAACTATTAAAGAATGTTCTGTCACTATTACTTCTGTTGATCGTGAGAGAATTTCCAAACCATATAGGTTGAGAGCGGTTGCATTCCAATAAAAGATGTGTTATTGATTCCTCATCACCACCACACAGCTTACACATCTTTGTGTTTACCAATCCCTTTTTATAAAGGTTAACCTGAGCTGGGATTGAGTTTGACAAAACCCTCCACATAAAGTGCTTTAACTTGGGTGTCAGGATGAGTTTCCAAACCCGAGCCCAAACATCATCTCTCTGTACTCTCCAATTCGTTCGATGTTGCCCTTTTCTAAAAACTTCAACGTGATCCTTCAACATATGGTAGCGCGATCTGACAGTGAAAATGTCATTCTTCTCATAATTCCAAACCAAGCTTTCATGAGCTTGTTTACTGACGGGGATTTTCTCAATTTCATTAGCTTCAATTCTTGTAAACAACTAATGTAACTTGGACAAATCCCATCCTATCTCTGTTGCACTAACAAATCAAAGACTAGGTTGTACTCCTAGTGGCTCGACCTTGGTGAAAAGATTTTGAACTTTGGTAGATCTGGAACCCATGTCGCATCCCATATGATTATCCTTGTCCCATCCCCATATTCCACCTTAGAGCCCTTTCAAAAGCCTCTCTACCGCATAAAATACTCATACACACCTAAGATGTTGTTGAACTTGCTTTTATCGCCATGAAATTTCTTGTAGGTAAATAAACTGCTCTCAATACACGCACCCACCAGGCATCTGGATCCATTACAATTCTCTAGGATAGCTTGGCCAACATTGTTTGATTGAAGAGCTGCATTTCTCTCATACCTAAACCTCCTATTCGTTTAGACAAAGTTAAGCGATGCCATCCCACCTAGTGAACGGTTCTTTTGTCAATGTCAGTACCCCACCAGAACTTCCTTACTAACCCATCAACCTTAGATAGTTTATCCATTGGTAAGGGCTTGAAGCACTACCTTGATTAATATCTCCTTGCCAACCTGCGATGATAGTTTTTCTTCCTAGCGTTGTGCTTTATTGCAAATCCTTTCCACAATATACCTCATCATATGCACCGTTGATCTGCCCCACAATGCTGGAACACCAAGAAACATATCTTTTCCTTTAGATTCCTGACATCCCAGCAATTGAAGAATTGTTCCTCTCAGATCACCACTGACCGATGGACTGAAGAGGATGCTTGATTTTTCAAGATTAATCTTCAAACCAACAGTTGGCCCAAACTCTTCAAAAATGCTCTTCCATTCCTCTATCTCATGAACCGCAGCCTTGGCCAAAATCAATGTGTCATCAACAAACAGTAAGTGAGTATTATCAGGCTGTGAGGATTTATCTTGAAACCCGAGAGATTCCTAGACTCAGTTTTGACCTACACATATCTAGTGAAAGTCTCCAATACTAATGGAAATAAGTAGGGGGAAAGGGGTTCACCTTTTCTCAAACCCCTTGAAGAAGAAAAAGAGTCCAACATCTTCCCATTGATCTGAATATATGTTGAGATTGAAGTAAATTTCTTGATCAAGATTGAAGTCAAAACCTTATGGAAAGTGATACAAGCCAAAGAAGGACGGATTTGTGAAGGAAAAAAAGGTGTTGGACAGACACGGGGAGATACACAGGCGTGAGATTGACCGTGTAATTCACTGAAGCCAGAAGAGAAGAGAACTGGGTGGACACAGCCTTGGCCACGACTGTGTCCGTGTCTTTCGTTGTCGGTCTTCTAGAGGTACACGAACGCGAATACATGACCGTGTCTCGAAGGCAATGGTTTTGACAAGTGTTGACTTTAACCTAGAGTTGTTGCCGGTTCCAGAACCAGCGGTTCCGGTTTGTCAAATATAGGAACCGGAACCGAACCGTGATTTTCACAGTTTGGTCCGATTTCAGTTCGGCTCAGTTCCAGTTCGATTTCATGTTTTCTTTTTTTTTTCAAAATTTTGTTTTTAATCCGTTATTTTATCCCGTCAATTGGTTTGTAAATTTTATTATATTCAATAATTAACTTTAATACCAATAATACATTTTATTCCAAAGATTATTTTAATAATTTTTAAACAAATTAACTATTCTATTAGTAATTAATAATAATAATTTATAGAAAAATGAATTTTTGAGAGAGTGTAGAAGAGATTGAGAGTGTCTAAACCGTAAACCGCCGGTTTTGGTCGGCCAGTTCCGGGTTCGGTTTCGGTTTTGATCAGTTTTGACCGGTCCGGTTCCGATTAGGTTCGCCGGTTCCGGTTTGATTTTTACAACTCTACCCCCAAGGTGAGACACTAGGTCTAATAAATCATTTATCCAACAACTTTCTCAATTGACTCTCCAGTTACTTTAACTCAGCTGGTGCCATCCGATATGGTGGAATCGATATCGGATCGGTACCTAGTTGTACCTTAATAGCAAATTCAACCTCTCATTCAGGGGATAATCCAGGTAAATATTCAGGAAATACGTCAGAGAACTCCCTTACCGTAGGTACGTCCTCCAACTTCAATCCTGAACTAACCGGTTCTGTAAGTACAAAGGCTAGGTACGCTTTACAGCCACAACGAATCATCATTTCAGCTCTAACGGCTGATACGTACCCTCGTACAACGCTGTCACGCTTACCTTGATAACAAAATTCACTTTGACCTGACGGTCGAAAGCATACTTTCTTTGCAAAACAGTCCAAGGTAGCATACCAAGTTGAAAGCCAATTCATACCAAGTATAACGTCGAACTCCCCGACGTCTAACAAAATCAGGTCAGCTATCAACTCGTGCCCCTCAACAACAATCACACAACCTCGTATTCCAGATTTAGTTAGCATCTTACTACCCAAAGGTGAAGATACTTCTAACAAAGAATCTAACTGACTCAAAACCAACCCTGCTCATTCTACAAAATATGGTGTGACAACGAATGGGATGCACCAGAATCAAATAATGTGTATGCATAAATACCAGAGATAAGTAACGTACCAGTTACTGCAGCATTGGAGGTTTGTCCCTCCTGATGTGTCAGATGATAAACTCGGGTTTGTTTACCGGTAGCAGAGCTGCTCAGTCTGACCTGACCACGACCTCTGCCCTGTCCACTCTGACTACGAGCTCCTAAATCAGTGGTACCTCGGCCTACTCCTCTGCCAGCTCCC